>JADGJA010000349.1:0-22041 GCA_027596035.1 Thoreauomyces humboldtii
CCCCCCCCCTTTTACCAGTAACGTGGTACAGGTGGTACAGGGTAACACCAAGGGTGTCGTCACTCCTTCCGGCATCCTTTTGATTCTTCGAAGCATAGCATAGCACACACACACACACACACAGCTTCTGCAAGCATGAGCGGACCCACGCAGTGGTTTCAAAAGGTACACCACACGGGCATGTCTTCTCTTGGGCATGCTTCGACTGGCCCGATGTGCCGTGTGTGGCTCAACCTTCTATACCGTAGACCATCTCGTTGCCCAACAAGAAGCGGGGTTGCCACCTGATCACGTACGGGAACCCATACATGGATCCCTTTTGAGCATCACGTTTCAAAGTCTCAAATGCTTTCCTGCATCGTGCTCTTCCCACGCCGTGTGTAGGGATCAAGTCATGAGGTATTCGCTCCCACGGAAAACGAGTGAAACTCCTTCCCCCTTTTCGGCCTGACGATTTACATGATGGGCCCGATCCTTATCACAGCCAGATCCCAGAGCTCCATCAGTACAAGGTCGGGATGGCCAACTTCTTCCGTGAGCACTGCTTCGAGAACGTGACACCCGCTTCAAACCCCACTCACGCCCCCCATCACGCCCCATCATCTTGCTTGTGTTCAGTACAACACACTTCGGCCGCCTTGACGATCAACGAGAACGCCGGTAAGGGCCATGCATCGCAGTTCCCACATTCGAACCGTTGGGTCGGCTGGCCGATCCTCTCTTCCCGTCCGTCTCCCTCCCCGTCTCTAGACCCCGACGTACGGAAGGACATGGAGATGATGTTGAACCGTCTGGCACCGGAGGATGCTCCTTACATCCACACGGACGAGGGACCCGACGACATGGTAAAGGCCTTTCGGTCAGGGAAGGGGAGAATGTCAAGAACCATACCATGCAAGGGCCCTTTTTTTCTCTCTCTCTCTCTCTCTTCGTGCTGACGCAAAGAGGGGCTGTCTTTCTCTCTCTCTCTCTCTCTCTCTCTCTCAAAAAGCCTGGTCACGTCAAGTCATCGCTCTTCGGAGTCTCTCTCAACATTCCCATCACGCAGGGACGCTTGGCTCTAGGGTGAGATCCCATTCCAGACCGTCAGAGGAATCCCACTTCCTCGTAGCTCATTCATGTCTGCTTGCCAGGACCTGGCAAGGGATATGGCTTTGCGAAGCCAGGAACAACCCCGGTGGGCGTAGATGCGTCGTCACCATCCAGGGCGTGGCCGGAAAGTGATTTTCGTATAGACTACCGCTCGTACAGTCAAGTTTCGTAGGTTGGGAGTAGGTCTTTGGGACGGCGAGGTCTTGGCGGACGAGCATCCGTAGATCCTCAAACGACCACTGTCGACTCTGGGTGTGATCTGATGATGAGGCGTACGAGTCCGGATCGTCACCCGAAGGGCTCTATGTTTGCGCGGACACTGTGACGGTGCTTGGCAAAACTATGAATTGTTCCTTTCCGGCGGCACTTGGTCCAGTCGTTCGGTCGTTCTCGGGATTTGGGCCACTTCAAAAAGTTACCGGTACGGTATTTTCGAAAATTGCCCCCGTGAATCCTCCGCCATCCATCCCCGTCTCCCCCAGCAACTCCTACATTCCCCGTGAACAAAGTAAACGGCCATGGGCAAGCGAAAGACGGCTCGCAAGCCACAGAAGCGCGCAAAGCAGACCCTCGCCAAAAAGTTCACCTGCATATACTGTTCCCACGAAGACACGGTCTCGGTCAAGCTGTACGTAAAAAACCCATTCCCGCGTCGAATGCATCTTCGGAATCGCTCTGGAATCCCTGAACTCACTCTGACCGTATTTTCGTTGCATAACAGCGACATGATCACCAAGATCGGTAGCCTCGCCTGTCGAGCCTGCGGCGTCTCCCACCAGACAAAGATCCACGCCCTCGCAGAACCCGTCGACGTGTACTCCGAGTGGCTCGACTCGGCCGAGGAGGCCCAGCGGGTCGAGAACGAGCGAAAGTTTGCCGCGTCGAGGGCGGAAAGAGGGGACGCCTCCGGCGGCCGAGTCGGTGGTGGTGACGGTAGCGGGCGACGGGAGAGGGAGAGGGGGGAACAGGACGAGGACGTGGACGACGAGGACGACGAGGAGCTGTTGCAGGATGGATACAGGGGTGGGACGTCGGGTCCACCGCCGAGGGCGAGGGGTCCTTACTCTGGGAGCGAGGACGACGAGGACGATCTTCCACCACCCCCACGTCGTCGTAGGGACGAGGAAGAGGAGGAGCAGGAAGAGGAGGTGGAAGCGGAGGAGGAACTGGACGAGGAGGAGGGAAGACCGGCACGGCGCGCTCCTTCCTTTGACGACGAGGAACCCGAATTGCCACGGAGAAAGGCACCCGTGCGTGAGGAGGAGGAGGAGGAGGAGGAGGAAGATAGCGACCGAGAGCGAGGACCTCCGGCAAAGAAGGCAAAGAGGAAGATCGACGCCGATCTCTTTGGTGACTCGGATTAGACTGCCGCGCCTTACTCCCTGGTTCTCGATCCCGCGAGGTTGCGAATAGATCTTGACCTCGCTTTCTTGCGCGGAAGGAACCTGCATAGTCATGCGAACGTGACGAGAACCCATGCGACTGAAACGCTCAGCTCGAAACCATCGGATGCATTGACTTCTGATATGTTGACATTACTCCTCTAAATAAAAAAAGGGGAGACGCTCGCTCAGAAGGTTGCTAGACTATCAATATGAAAGCGGTATCCTGATCGAGGCGATGACTGTCATTGCGCGCGACCCTTGCATCTCAATCCTGTCCTGATTCCGTTGTCGCAACCCTCCAAACCACACCCGCATGGACCTGGTTCTAACGTGATACCATTAGGACCGGCAAACATACTACCCAGGGCACAAATCGACACACCTCACCTTTCTGTCCCTGTTTCGCACCCCTCCTTCAAATCCCGACACCCGTCTCGACCGCCATGCCGCCGGTAGCCGTGACGGTGGAAGTAGGAGCGACGACGCCGCCGACGGGCACGGTCCCGTTCGAGTTGATGTAGCAGAGGGGACCCACGCTAGGATCGTCCACGCAGTCCCCGTCGCACGAGTTCTCGAACACCCACGTCCTGGTCGCGAAGGTGCACTGCAGGAAACTGGTGCCTCGACAGGCCCAGACGTCCTTGTCGGGACTGCACGGGGTGTTGACCAGATTGTCGGTTTGCGGGGTGGTGGTGGTCGTGGGTACGGCGTCGGGGGAGCGACGACCGAGACCGTGACGGTTGGGTACGCGGGCGCTGTCGATCGGGTAGGCGAGGGTGAGGATGAGAAGGGCAGCGAACGCGGGTGCCCTGAAGGTTGTGGAAAGCATGGCTTGCAGGTTTGGGTCGCTAAGAGAATAGTGTTTCGAGTATACAGTATTGCGGGGGTTCGACTTCAGGAAACGCTTGACGAAAAGGGCGGGAGAGCTTCCCAACGAGGTCCCCCCGCTTCTTTTATGTCTTTGTGATCTCATTTCCCGCGCCTCGCCTTCGCGGGGAATCCTGTAAGGTTTACTGAAGGTTGTGGGGTCAATGTCCACGCCCTTTGATCAGTGGCTGCATTCATCTCCGGTGAGGCCCTGCCTCTTTTGGGCAAGGAATGACGGGATGGAGGGGCGAACGAGGCGTGCACGGGCGTGCTGAGCCGGTCGGGGTTTGGCTGATGTCAGCATCTGCATTGACCTGGAAATACTCCGAGATTGACCATAAGTCCACGACCATGAGGTCAAGGTTTACCGTCAAACGCCTTGTCTCTGGCAGGGCTTGAGGCTTGGTCGCTCTTCAGGAATGTCAACTTTCCATGGTTTCGCTGTCGACGCTGATGCTGGAGCGGCACAGCGGTCAATTATCTCGACCATCCTGGGGATCTATCCTTGTGTATGCGAGATGTGGAATGTTCAAGAGGAGGTAAAATAGCGAGATAATTTAAAAACGCGAAAGTACGCTGATTCATATACGAATTCTATACTACGCATGCAGTCTGACAACCTTCCTGACCACGAATCCTCCGCTGCTGGTATCGGTGCTCTTGACCCAACTGAGGATCCCAGTAGGAGCCATCGCATTCCTATCCCGTCCACCCAAGACCTCCTCCCTCATCCTCGAAACCTTCGTCTCGTCCAGAAAGCACTCGACGATCATCTCTTCCGGTGCCGATCCTTCAGGGTACGTAATGACGACGTCCGTCTCGATCCTCCGATCCTTGGAGGAGTATCGACGAGCGTACAGAGTTCGCTGCATGGGCCCGTCAGTCTTGGAGTCGGACGCTGGTCGGTGACCCACCCAGGTGAGGTCGGTGGCAACGTCGAGGGTGGTACGTCCGGACTCTGGCTGAGGGAGCGCAAACGTGCAGACTCGACTTCCAGGCGGCCCCGTCGCTCGGAACGTTCGAGTGATGGTTCCCTTGTGGATGGATGTGGACGCTCCTTTGATTTGGAGAGCGTTTTCCCAGGTCACGATGACGCCCTGCGAATCCCTGACTGCAGGGGAGACGGCTTCGGTCGACGAGGAACGGTACTTGCAGCTCCAATCTCCATGCCACACGGAAGAGCGAGCTCCACAGTCGACAGAGTAAGTGGGAGCCAGACGTTCGATGTCCGGTTGCACGGCTCTCACGATAGCAGATCGGAAAGGACCGAGGGTCTCTGCAGGGAACTTGTCGGAGGTGATCGTCACGTCGACCTTGCCGGCCCGAGCAGCGCTGGTCACGTCCCAGACCTCTCTGTAGTGCACGGGCACGGAGCGTTCGGGCGAGAACGGGGAAACGCAGCAAGCGACGACGAACAGGATCGCTCCGAGGGCTCCAGTCACCACCAACATGGTCTTTCGGGTCCTCGGTCCGGCGAGTCGCATGGTAGGCAGCAGGATCAGGAATCCCAACAGGAACTGGAACGCGGCTATCCTGTCTACGCCCGTCTCGTCCGCGCCTTCGGCGATCGTGACCGGGAGGAAGCTCTCGAAGGCAGCTTCCATGAGGTCGGCGATCCGGATGAACGGGATCGTGAAACCGACCGCGAGCGTCACGATCCAGTTCCATCCCGCGATGCGACGACCCAGGGGAGATGCGTTGATGAGGATCGCAAGACTGGCCCAGAAAGCGGTTTCGAAAAGCATGAAAGCTCCCTGGAGACCCTTGTTGGACAGGTAAATGGCAAGGAGGACGCCGAGGCACTGAAGAGACAGTACGGCGTACGCCATCCAGACGTTGCCGTAGATGGGCCGCAGTTGTTCGTTCTCGACAACGCAAGGTTTTGGATCACGTGGCAGGAGGAAAGTATTCTCGGTTGGTTCCTCTGTGTCCAACTCCGTCGTGACCGAAGCGGATCCTGCCGATTCCTCAAGCCGACCCGGCGTCGGGGCTACAGCGACGAGTTGGCTCACGATCGCAGCGAGACGGATCTTGTCAGCTACAAAGTGCAACAAGGTCATGACGGAAAATAGAACAACAAGGAAGATCCATGCCAAATTGATTTCGGGACGGCCGTACGTGGAGGCCGCGTTCGCTGCCACTTTCAATGAAGAGAGGAGCTGGACGAGCAAAACCGGAACGAGACCGGAAAGAGCGATAAAGAGCCAGGCGTCCGCAAGGGGGAGTAATCCCTGGAGGACCGTCTCACGCCATCCAGAGCTTCGGACTTTGAGGATCGTGATCGAGGCGGTGGTTCCAGCGATGGCCAGGAGAAGAAAGATCATGAGTGCTCGGTACGCCATCGCCGATACCACAAACATGCTGGTCCCGCGAAGGTCGGCGAAAACAAAATCGGTGGTCTCGTAACCGGTCGTATGCTCGCTAACGCGGAGTCGCGATACATCTTCCTTGCAAATATGCAGCACGTTCGCGACGACGTTGTCGCCTTGGTGCTGAACGCTGTCGGTGGACACATGTGCGATGTCATCTACCTGACTGTGATAGAGCCAGCGGTTCTATCAAGGAGATGACGCATGAGTATTAGAAGTCTCATCCGCCGAACTCGGAGAGAGTCCCGCTCTCACGTACTCGCACATAACCCATGTCCAGCCCAGGGATCCCTTGCAAAGGGCCATAAACCGAGGCATCGGTATCAGACGATGACAAGCTGCCGGCATTTTGGGCGAAAACGCTTCCGAAGGGGTACGGGGCGCTGTCGGCATAAGCGCGCACCATGTCCTCACTGTTGGATCGGAAGAGAAGGGATCGCGCTCCTGGACCCGCGGCACCTCCGCCGTCGATGTTGATGAAGGCGGAGACGCTAGGGAACCAGGGATGGTGCGTGAAGGCGTGCCCGCCTAGCAGGTCGATCTCTTCGCCGTTGTTGAAGAGAAAGACGACGCTGCTCTGCAACCGTTCCTTCCTGCTGAGGATGTTTCGACACGCTTCGATCATGACGGCGACAGAGATTCCGTTGTCAGTGGCGCCGGGAGCCAGGGGAACCGAGTCATAATGGGCAGACACAAGGAGGGCCGGTGCAACGTCGTCGGAAGTGACGTTGGAGGTGCCTCGAATCCTCAGGGCAAGGTTGGTGGACTGCCAATAAGTCAAGCCGCCCTTGCTCCACCACCTGTCCCCGTTGACAATGACGTTGACCTGATCGTCAAGGTCAACGTCAACTACGTGACCACGTTCCGCTCCGTAAATTTGCAAATCCTTCAGTTGGTCTGCGAGGAATTTCTCCACGAAGGTGTTACGATCCGAATTGACCATATGCGGTTGAGCTGCGACGACCGACAGGGTCTCCTCGACGGCGCGAACTCCAGAAAAGGTGGCATTTGAGATGTGATGCGAAGACGCGGGATGAGGAGTGGCGTTGTGCGTGATCACGGCGTAAATTCCGACCACGAACGCAACATAGGTGAGGAGAGCACCAGTTCTGCGACTGGGCATTATGTGGTCGAACGAAGCTGATCTGCGGAACTGCTGGACGAGAGAGCGGTGTTGTAGTCCCTAATGTTATATGAGGAAATCGTAGAGACCCGGGGGATGAAAAACGCGTGGGTCCACTGGTACGTGAAGGTACGGGGCCACGCCGTTGCGGTTGGGCCGCACTGCGGACGAAAATTAGAGAGCGAGCGGCCGCTTTTTTTTTTTCTTGCTGCCCAACTTTGTATCGATGGACAGGTACAGTCGCCTGCCGCTGCGATGCCCAGGGGAATCGCCATCGCGAGATGCGTCCACTCGCAGTACCCTAACTGGCCCATGCCCCACCCTTAGCGTCCACGGGCCGCCTGGCTTCCACGACCCCTCGGCCATGATGATACAATGCCTGCGTCGCCCAACAGATGTCGATGGCCGATGCCGAACGCGGACGCCGTCGCCAGCGATTGCGCGACGAGCACGGGAGGCCACTTGGTCATTCTTGGCGGTCTGCGAAGGGACGACCCGTGGGGTCGGCTGTCGTGGGAGGACTCGTGGCTGCTGCCGCCGCCGCTCTTGGTGCCATGGTCGCGTCTCATGTCCAAAAAAATTGGACCTCACAACTCTGTAGTTGTCAACCCAAGCAAAAACCTTGTACCAAACATTTAGACGTTCTTTACTGTCCTTTGCGGAAGTGAGGGGTCCGTCTTCTTTTTAGGCTGCTGGGTGCGGAGGCAATACTGTCACATGGAGACGATTTTCAGGGAAAAGCAGAAAATGATCATCATCGGGGATGGTTCCGATACCGTGGTACCGCCATGCCACCCTCCCCGGTTCAGGTAACGCATGGATCCGGTATCGTCATCACCAAGAACATGGGGATTAGCGGAGAGACACGTTCAGCGACGGGAGGCTATAGTGTACGGTGTATACATGGGTATTCGTAAAAAAGGGGGCAGGGGGCATGCAGCATAGAGGCTAAAGTGCTGTACGGTGACGGAAGTGGGGTGTGTGGCTCGCGAGAAGGAAAGGAGAGAGGAGAGGTGAGGGGAGAGCGTGTTTCAGCGGCAACACACATCCACTTTGATCTGTCGCCCCTGCCATACCGTACCTCTGATATCACTGATACAGTATCACCGTTTCGGCATTCCTCGTGTCTTCGCTGTCGCCGACCCTCTCCCCACCCCCTCGAGGCTTTCTACACGCACCAGTGGCATAGCGGAAGGTGCCTCCCTGTACCCTACTGCACTCCCCTTTCCCGCCACACCCCGTCCCCGCCGTCCACCCGCTTCTCCCCGCCGTCCCTTCCCGCCTCTCACCTGGACCGCTCCGCATCCCAAACCTAGCCTTCGCCAACATCCACGCCCTGCATCCCTTTGCTCGTTCCGCGCGCGCTTACGTATAGACGGAGTTCGTTCTCGTGAACCGTTGTTTCCTTGGGCAGGTTTGAGACCGACCGTGGAAACCACGCGCGCCCAGTCGGGAAATGTCGGTCTCACCTCAGAACGGTCAGCGGGCGGCCGCCATCGGCTTCCTCCGCCGACGAGGCACGGAGCGCAAGGAGGCCGACGCTGCCATCGGAAGTCCGCCTAACGCGACCGACGACCCTTCCATTGCGAGCAACCCGTTGCTCCTCGTGCGAAAACCCACCTTGAACACCGGCGTTCCAGGTACTCCTCGCTCCGATCCCATACCTGTCTCTCCAGCTGCGGAACAGCTCCATCGCAAGTACTCGGCAACCTCCGAAACACACGACCTGACGAGTCTGTCGCCACAGAGCAATGCCCTCTACCAGCAGCAGCCTCCCGCGAGCTTCCGAGGTCTCGTCAGTCTCGAGCGCATATCGTTCATGCTCCAGCGCAAGGAAGAGGAGCTTCGCTTCGAAAAGGAAGCAGAGGAGGCCAACGAGACGACCTTCGAGCGAAAGGCACGTCACGCTGAAGAGAAGCGCAACAGAGAACGAGAGGCTGCCGCCCGTGATGGGCCCCCTGCTCTCCCACCAGCTTCACCGGAAGAGAAGCTTGCCCAAAGAGCCATCGCCATCGGTTTCCTGGGTGCCAACCGGCGCAGAGCGGCGACGGACGCCCCCAAGGTCGACCTCGACCAGCAATCGGACTCACCGAGCGACGCGGCCGCGTCGAGCCCAAGGCGTCCCAACACCCCGGAAGCGCGCTTGCCCGACGACGTCCGAAAGAACTCTTTCATGAGAAGAACGGCATCGGTGAGGAACGCACGCCGAAGCGATTCCGGTTCGCTGAGTCTTAACGAAGGACGAGACGACTTGGACGGCCCATACCCTTACGCTGGTGCTCCGCATTCGGATACTGCCAGCGACCCCTCTGGTCATGACAACGGCTTCTTGGTTCACGAAGGGGACTCCTTTGAGCTGAACAACGGGGTGGATAAGCGCTCGAATCGCCATTCGCCTCCGCACTTTTCCTCGTCCGTTCCCATGCACGTTGATCCGTCGATGCCCATGCCGAACATGCCAGCAGGCTTTCCCGTGCGATCCTCGAGTCGACCGCGTATGCTCGCTCCACCGAAGAAGGAGCACGCCATCGAAGTTCCGGGCATCTTCGCTCCGACGTCTCCGCGATCACCGCGTTCGCCTCTGGGCCGGGCGGAAACTACCCGGCCAAGGCAGGTGCCCTACGGACATGAAGATGGGGATGACGATGGTGTCTGGAGCGATACGGATCCGAACGCGAACGCTCGAGAGCCACGTGGGATGACCCTCATGGTGCCGCCGTCCGTCGCCAGAGTACATGCCAGCGGACTCATGTCCCCGCCCGAATCCCCTTCGTACGATCAAAGAAGAGGTCGTTCCGAGTCGGAGCTACCCGTTCCGGAGGACCTTCCGGTGCCGGCCGCATTTGCAACCAGCGTCGTCAGAACTCCAGCCCTGCAGGCGATTCATGAGAGCTTGCCCATCCGCGAAGAATACCGAGCAGCATTACAATATCCGACACCACTATCTCTTGATTCTTCAAGAACGCAGAGTCCTGTGGTTCCCGTTTCCTTTTTGAATCGGTCCCGCGAGTTCCTCCAGCAAGGTCGGGCCTGGCAAGTCATCACGACCAGCACTGTGAAGGACCGATACCTATTCCTATTCACGGACGTACTGGTCATCGCTAAGCAAATTCACGAAGATCTCAGCGATCCACAGAATACTACGTTCCAGATCAAGAATATTTTGGCTTTGACCAACTCTCAGCTGGTGCTCAAAGACGAGCGATGGCAGTACACTCCGCGGGCACCAAGTCCAGCCGTTCTGGCAGCCGTCAAGAAGTTTTCCACCAACCCCATCAAGGCCGTCGCTTATCTGATATCGAAGCGGGCCTTTCCCTGCACACCTGATGCCATCGCCCACTTCTTGCACGGGACTCCGGGGCTGAGCAAACGGCAGCTTGGACGCTTCCTAGGGGTGCAGGAGCACCAGGACATTTTGGAGGCTTTCCTTGGCATGCTGCACTTCAAAGGCATGCGGATCGACGAAGCCCTTCGACTGTTTCTTTCTACGGTTCGTTTGCCAGGTGAAACCGTCATCATTGATCAGGTCCTCGACGCGTTCTCGAAGCGGTGGTACCAGTGCAACAAGGAATCTGTGCATGCGGAAGGCAATGTGATACTGAAGCTCGTGTTTGCGGTCATGGAACTCAATGCGGATCTTCACAACCCGTATGCCGACGAAGGAGGAAAGGTCACCATGCGTGAGTTTGTGGACCGGTTCCGGACAGGGATCCGCGCGGAAGCAGTTGCGGCTGGCTCAGGGGTGCTCTACTCGTCTGGCATCACCACTGAAGTACTCGGTGCGATATACGAAAGCGTTCGGAAGGAGAAGCTGGAAATGGCAGAGGTGGACTGGGACCTTGCCGTCAAGGCTCGCATCGTAGTTCAGGTGGACGTGGACGCCACTGGAACTCCTATCACGGGACCTGCCGCGGAAGTGAGGAGAACGCCGTCGCAGTCTAGGGACGTGCACCGTGCTCGAACGACGGCTGACGAGGACGCTGAGGTAGCCGCTGCAAGCGCTGCGGCAGAGCTGACCCTCCCGCCTTTTCCTTCGCGACTTACGCTGAAGCATACTTCCGCCGCTATCACTGTCCGGATTCCCTTTCCTGATCCGCATCTCCGCATCCATCTCTACGGCCATGACTTGCAGTTTACTCCGGCCATTCTCACCTTTGCTGCATCCAACACCGCCAACTTCACCATCCGTGGCATGGGTTTGGGCCGAAAGCTAGTGTTTTTCAGCAAACGAGGAGCTGCGGCCAGACGCTACCTCACCCCATTCACAAGGCAGATCACCATCGAGCCAGCGTTTTTGAGGCACTCGTTTCAGCTGAGCTTTTACCCTGGCGCCGACGGGTCCGATCTGAACGCGCAGCCAGCGCCTTCATCGTCGACCGTCTCACTCGGAACATCTCCAGCAACCCTTGTGTCGCAGAAGCGAAAGTATCTCTTTGCGGTGTCTGACCAGAACACCAGGGCGTCTTGGTTGACGGCACTCGCTGCTGCCGACCTTCGACCGAACGAACCACCAAAGCGGTCGCCGTTCTCCGACCCCAGTCAACGACACCGGAGCACGCATCACCAAAGCCGCTATGACAGCAGCAGTCGATCCCATCATCGCGGCACTTCGGCCACCAGCCACCGCCATCGTCACCCGAACGGCCCTTCATCCTCGGCCTCCCGCGTTCGCTCGGTCAGCACCACAAGCAGCCGATCCACGGGCACCTCGGCCTCCAATGTCAACACGAGCGACGACAATCGATCCTTCTCTGACCGATCGGACAACGCGCGTCGGCCCACCGATCCACCTCGTCGCACCCGAACCCGGACCCGCACCATCTCCTCGTCCGCACTCTCCCCTCCGGTGAGCGAGGACGGGGACCGAGGTCGAGTCAGCGAACGGTCCTTCTACGACGAGGAGGAAGACGACCACGAGGAGGACAGCGAGGAGGACGAGGAACTGGCCGCCATCTCCCAGCTCGTGGCCCACCGCGTCCTCAAGGAGACGGTCCTCCCCGTGGAGCACATTTTCCCCGCTCGTGACATCGTCGACGCGGTGGTCAAGAACGCGAGGGTCGAGGTCGTGCTGGGATTTCTTCGGGATCAGGGCCTTTTGCAACGAGATCGGTAGCAGCGAACACTTCTTTCTTACTACTCAGGCACGGTGGACCTCCTTCACGTACTTTCTCCCGTCACTTTTCCCTTTTTCGACTTTGGGACCATCTCGGGACCTTCCATTACCTTCTTTTTGTATGTCTTGTCGTCAGACAACTCTTCCCCCCTTTTGCTTCTCCTACCTTACCTAGATCTACACGCACACGCCATTCTCCCATACAAAAGCACCCACCCTTTACATACTTTTTGCTTCAATTCATTCATTTCCTTTCTCGTTGAACGTTGTCTCACTAGCAGAATTAAAAAGTGTTCATATATTGTAGGCGTCCATCTCTCTACCCACATCATTCGGTTCAGCATTATGAGGGATCAAGCAGTCAGCTCCCCAAAAATCGTCGGCAACACGACGATGCACGCCGTGTAGAGCGCCATGATGCACCGCCAGAGGTTCGACGGCACCGTCCATCCGTACGGACGAGAACCGGGGGCGTCCACGCCGGTCGGGTCCAGCCGACCGGTCATGACGAGGTAGATGCCGTAGAAGGCGACGGCGAAGAAGTGACCGAGGAGCGTCAACGGTTCGGGAATCATCCTGGCGCGCAAGGAAGGATTGCGGTCAAAACCCGTCTACGATACTTGCCGTCTTCCACGCTACCGTTTCTTACCCTCCAAGAAGACCGACCGGTGTGGAGACGCAGCGGCCTCCGCGCTTGAAGTAGGCGAAACAGGCCAGCTGCAGTGTTTTCATGTGTGGATCTGCGACGACGAGGGCTCGCGTTCAGTGATTTGATCTCTTGAAGTTTGAAAAATCCCTAATGATATCATTTTTCTTCTCTCACCATCGCCAGCCGAGAACAGAGAATATAGCGCCTGCGCCAAGACATTGACGACCGCAGCGAGGGGTTTCCTGTCCGCGTGCAGCTTCCTCATCCTGGTCTGAACCTGCCGGGTATCCGAAAGGTCCGGAACGTTTTCCTTGGAGAGCAGTGTCCGCACGCGCACCACGTCCGAGAGAGCCACGGTCATGCCGCCGCCGGTGAGCGGATGACGCATGTTCATGGCGTCCCCCAACAGGATGAGACCTTCGGTGGCGGTATGCGCCGGTTGGAGATAGCTGTTGGGCATCGATCGCAGGCGCTCCGTCTTCAGGGCCGACAGAAAGGAAGGGCGAACGTCCGCTGGGAGTTGTGGGCTGATGTGCTCGGCGAGGTACGAAGCGAGGGCTTCTGGTGGAGATGGTAGTTTCCCCGGAATATCGATCAGAACGCGCGTGTCGTGAGTCCCGATCTGGATGCACCCTCAGAACCGTCAGAACCGCAGCGCTACATTTTCCTCGAAAGGTCCTTTCGCCGCACCTGATATAGAAGCACTGGGGAAGGCTTCGCTAATATCACGTGCCCGTGACTTGGATATGGCAGTTTACAGTCACGGAGCACGAACCTTAGGAATCCGGGTAGGAGAGCGTTAGGCCTAGAAGACCAAATATGACCCCGTGAGACAACTTCCGCCTTACCCAACAAAGTTCGACTTTGACGATACGCTATTTACGTGATATTCCTTTCGGAATTTGGAAAAGCATCCATCCGCCACTACAGTGAGAGGGGCGTAGGCCTGATGAAGGAGGGGTTGCGCGTCAGTAGAGAAGCAGCTATCAGTCTCCTATCGAGCAGTTCTTTACATTACGGGATCGGGACTTTCCATCCGAATCTTTGTAAGAATATGTACATCCGATGATCTGCTCACTCATAGCGCAGTGGACCAGTGCCGACGCGGATCCTTCCGCAATAGTAACGCTACGGAACAAGGTCAAGGTCGTCAGCTTCGATGATGATACGAATGCTGCAGGTTCGAAGACGTACTTTCGTGCATTCCGAGCCGCATTCCGCAAGTTCATGATAAACTTTCCGTGATGGAAGGACCGGCCTTCGTTCGGCCGTTTGTCGGCGGGGTACGGCAATACCACTTCTTCGGGTTGGTAGAAGACTGCGTAACCGTCGCAGGGTATCGCATCGATCCCCTCAAGGCAGTCTGCCAGGCCAAGCTCCGTCAGCGCCTTCACCCCACCCGGCTGCAACAGTTCTCCGACGATCCGATCTGGTTCCTTCCAATCCCGCTCGATGATCAGGACGTCCCGACCATCCTTCCCGAGCGTCGCGGCCAGCGCTGACCCCAGGACTCCCGCCCCGATGATGATAACGTCAAACTTGTTTTTCTGCGAGAAAGAACTGGTCGGTTTGTCGTCGAGATACTGCCCAGAACCGACACTCGTGTGCAAGTGCATACCACTTCAGGCGCGTGTACTCGCAGAACGGACATGACTGGCTCGGATACGGACGGTGTCATGACTGAGTATAGCCGGCTGAAGTCGATTGATCTCCATGCAGCGGCCGAATGCAGCAGATTGCGTCGAAAAAAAAAAGCTTCCCTGATAGCGTGCGCTTGTGCGTCTGCGCTGGTACAGTACTCCAGTTCCCAAGGCTACTGTATGCGGCGGTCCTATCTAGGCGCCGTCCCCTTCTTGCCGCGCTGCTACCGGTATGTATGATACGATACCGTACAGAGTTCGGACTCTTCGATCGACTGACGGCCAACCAGACGGTACGCATGCAGAACCGAGACACGCCGTGATTTTCCGCAGGGCAAAATGGTTCGCAACTCCCGCCGTCTTGCCGCTTTGCTGCGGTGGGGGAAAAGGTACCGGGTATTTGCAGGGCGGAAGGGTGGGAAGACCGCCCTACCACAATTCTTGCTTCGACAGACCCCTTTGGTTTTCTCATCAGGCCATCCGCGAACGCTCCCAAGGCGAAAAGAACAAGCGATCGATACACTGTACGGTACTGTACTGCAGGACCGCAGTTGTCTTCGGCGTTGTCACCCGGCTTCATGGAACCTTGATCTGCTCCTTGCAAGGAAGGGCATCATGTAGAAAAGCTCGTCGATTGACTAAGCGGATCTCTCCGCGCATATCCCGCGGTCTGGCTCTGCCCTTGCATGTTCTGGTCTCCCTGGTTGAACATCGCAATTATCATATCAATCACCGCAGCAAGTCTCACCGGACGGTGGCATGTTGCGTTCCCTCGGCAACCTTCCAATGCAAGGTTCCATTCTTACAGGTTTGAAAGCTTGTAGCGTCAGCACTTTACTCCCGTTTTGGAAGAGGTGTGCGCAGCCACAGCTCCCCCTCGTCACTATAAAAGCCCAAGGCATTCTCGTCCGATCCCTCCTGCCATCTCATGTCCTTCAACTGCATACGCCAACGCAAGCCTTCCATCCACAGCTCCATTCGCACAGTCGGCCTACTCCTCGATTACTTCGCTACAAGAACCAACGAACACTCAACCGACAACTCCTTGTGACCGCGGCTGCGCAGCTCCATCTCGCCAGACATTCTTCGCCGACAACTGAATAAATTCGTAAGTGTTCAGTTCCCCATCCAACGCGGGTGTTCCTCAAAGTTGAAACTGTATTGCCCCGTTGCCTCTGACATCTGTTCGTCTCTCGTCCAGGCTTCCCACGCACCATTTCGCTACGCGCCATCTGCAATCTTTCGACGTCCATACCAGCTGAGCTTCTTACTCTCTGGGCTTCTAGGATTGGTACGTCAACACTCTCTTCGCTGTTACGCTTTACCTTTCTACTCTCTGATCGTGCTTCTCTTCTGTTCCAGGGGACTTCAAGGCTTCACTCTTCAGTGGCCTTGCTTCGGGGCTGGAAGGGCCAACCAAAGCATCCGGGCTCTCTGGGCTTTGAGGATTGGTAAGTCACAGTATCATTGTTGTCTTACGCCTTCCTTCATTGCTCTCTCCTCTTACCATCTTCTCTCTCTCTCTCTCTCTCTCTTTCTCTTTGTCAGGCGCCCCAAGATCTTCAGGCTCAGCGGGGCCAACCGAAGCTTCAGGCTCTCTGGGCTTCCGGGATTGGTAAGTCCACACAATGCTCCTACCCCTTCCTTGTCCTTCTGTTCTCTGACCATTCGATTCTCTCTCTCTCTTTCTCTTAGGGAGCCTGAGGATACTCTTGGCCACTTTTGTTGTAAGACCGGAGTTTCTGGAGGATCCGAATCACAGTGGAACAATGGATCTCGCCTGGGGGTGCCGCCTGGTATAGTTTCTGTCTCGTTTGTTTATGTCTCTGTCTCTTCTGTAGGTAATGCAGCTTGCTTTCCTTATGGGAGCGAACCGTCCCCAGCCGGTGTAAATGCAGAGGGTCTACGCTTCTCACTTGTTTCGCAATCTCTCTAGCTTTCTTTTCGCAAGGACAAGGCAATTGAACCGACCAAGGTTTCCGTCCCCTTTTACTTCTTGTACATTGTTGTTGAATAATAACATCATCGCTTTTGCTCACGGCCCATTTGCTTGTACTTGGGTACGATATCTGTTTGCGTTAACACTTCGGAGAAGAACCCGTTTGCCAAGCCTTGTGTGCGAAACAATCCAATTAGTACTACAAGTATAAGTAAGATGGTATAAATCATAATCTAAAACAGTTACAATAAAAGTATACTAGATTCGAAACGCGAGCCACTACCAGTGTAAGATTTCATATTTATTTTAATAATATGTACAGATCCGATATAGCACTACTACCGGGCTGCAAGTCCAGCCGCCAGGAACTCGTGTATTGGTTCACAGTTTGCTTTGAAAGTCTGACCGTATTCCTCCTGAGCACATGCAAGAAAGTCAATGGCAACTCGTTGCCCAACGAAAAGTCAATCGCAGCGCTTACTTCGACATGTCTCAAGACCATATCAATCTTTTGCAGTCGATCTCGTTGACTATCCCACTCGGGATCGCGCTGCTCTGCGTCCTTGACCAAGAACGTATACTTTCCCTCTTGGAAATCACGATACCGGCGCGCTTGCCGTTGCTGCAACAGTGTCTGATTGGCAATCTTTGCAAAGATGGTATTCAGCAAAGCATCTTCGTGCGGATGTACAAAAGAAGAGGACCAACCAGTTCTTTTCGTCGCATGCAAGTCTCAATCTCGCCCATGAGCTGCTGCTCCTTGGCGTCAAGCCCAGATATCGAATGGGTAGCATCTTGAAGCTGAACATCCAGTGACTCGTGCAGATTTTGCAATGTTCCGACATCTGAAGAACAGTCCAAAGCGAGGCAATTGAGAAATCTGACTTATCTGCTTGCTAGCTTTTCACTTCCTACCCTGATCGCACTCTCGCAGATCGCCGAGCGTCGTACGGATTTTTTTCGTCAGATCCGCGATTGCATTCTGTAGGGAAAGCTGACCGCCCCCTTTCCCTTTCGTTTTCGTTCTAAGGGCCCGGGAAACACGGTTAATTAGCATTCCAAACGAGCTGTCATTATCAAGGTTTCGCAGACTGACCTTGTGGCAATGCTTTCCCTCCTGTACACACTCTTCTCCATTTCCGCAATCATCTTCTCCTGAAGTTTCAGCATACTAGCGTGTCGGAGTCTCATGCGATGGATTTCCGCCTCCATCTCTCGAATCTCGGTCGCACCAATATTGGGATCCAGGGCCGCCTGAGTTTCCCGCGCAAGCTGGATCTTCTTCTCCCAAAGCATCATTTGGCGCCTGCGACAAATAGTCAGCTCCTCGCACATCGATCACCTTGGTAATGACATCTTACTCTGCTTCAATGAGTCCTTGAAGCGCTCGTTGCTTCTCTGACTTCAGATCAATAACATTTTGTTCAAGGTGCAACGATTCAAGCTCAGCATCCTGCAGTGGTGATGATCGAAAATAGGCTTCAATAAGGTATCTCCTTAACTGGGCCAAGATCCAAGGGCTCTGACCTTCAGCTTGGCCCGGAACTCCTGCTCAAGATCCAGGTTGTTTTCTTCAAGCTTGTTTTGCACCACCGCATGGCGAGTCAGCAGGGTATTGATCTTGACCATATCGTGTTGTAGCTGTCGAATGTTTCGCTGATGCTCGCGGATCTCCTTCAGTTCCGTGTCGAAAGCGCCTGGGAAAGAGGAGCGTGAGCCTCAAGCATATCAACTTTCCTCTCCTCGTCATCCGGGACTCACTGTTCACCACCATCTTCTTCCGGTTAAGGACCGTGAGCTGCATCCGAAGCTCCTGTGTCACGTCCGCAACTTCTCCCGTTCGTTTCGTCAGCGTAACGAGCTCGTTCTGAGACCGCAGCCAGAACTGGGACAGATGCATGCATTCCTTCTCCTTCTGCGAGACCAGCTTGCTCAGATTGTGGATTGTGGCTTCCAGCGGGCCCATCGATTCGTCCTGAGGGGGGCGAAACTGTGGGTAAACACGCAATCCGAAAGTGCAACAACAAAAGCGCTATTTCTCCTGACCTGGTTCTTGGCCGTAAGTTGATCGTATTTCTTGTTGAGCAGATCCACTTCCCCTTGCTTTTTGCCTAGCTCGTCATTCCGCCTGCGGATCTCGAGCTCATACTTCTCGACAAGACCATTGCGTTCCGCGAGCTCTTTGTCGAGCTTGCCGATTCCTTCCTTCGTGCCCCTGATCCGGGCAGTAACGTTCAGCGTTTCGAGTCGGATGTTGCCGAGGTCATTCTGGACCTGCGCAATCGTGGATTCCTTCTCATGTATGGCTACACGGAGCTTGCCGTTGTCCTTTTTGGTGCCCTGAGCGCCTTTGGAAATGGACAGCTGAGATTGCAGGTGCTCGGCTATCTCGTCCGAAAGCTTCTGGGTGACCAAGGATGTCATGCGAGTCTGCTTTTGAACCGCAGCCAGTTCGGTTTGAAGGGCCAGTCGTTCCTGTTAAAAAAGCGGATGTATCAGGTATATACGCATGAGATGATTCCTGGAAATAGTCTTTACCTGCATGACAGTGCTAAGTTCGCCTTCTGTCTGCTCCAAGCTTCTAGTATACATGGTGTAGCTCTCTTTGAGCTTGTCCTTCTGCTCGGTGATCCCGGCGATGTCTCGTTTAAGATGGTTAACCTCTCCCTCGAGCTTGTTCAGCAGAACCGTCAACGTCTCGTTCTGCTCTTGTGCTTTTCGAAGTGACAACCGGAAGCCAGAAACTTCGCCATTCATGCTAAGAATCGTGTTTTTGTTTTTCCTATTGCCCTTCCGTTAGCGTTTTCGCTATAGCAAGACTGATACGCTGGGAACTCACTGAATGCCTTCGTCAATTTGTTGTATGACCTCCTCACGCCTTTGAAGTCCGATCAGACTGCTCTTCCATTGATGTACCAGCTGCTTCTTTTCAAACTGGATGGCCTCCATCTCAGTTGCAGCGTCTTGTAGCGTCTCTAGAGCTGCCTTCGTCTCGCGCTGCTGGGCCATCAGCTGCGTCTCAAACAAAGCACGACGCTCTTGCAGTCTACGGAGCTGGTCTGTAAGATGGTCGATGAAATAGTCCTATATCCCAAGATTGAGTGAGTCGACAGTTTGGAAGGTAGTGCCACGACACAAACCGCTTGATGTACCTGACGCTTCTTATCCTGCTCTTGCTTGACCAAGTCTTCTTCCGCCTTCATGGTAGTCCGTTTCGCGACGAGAATCTTGGACCTCAGCTGCTCGTTGTATAGATCCACTTGTTTGACTGTGCGAGAGATCTTTTCCAGCTCCTGCTTTTGATGGTCCACTAAACCGCAATGTTCTCAGATAATGGCCCTCAATAATTTCATGCCGGTCCGCCAGCATTCTGACTCACGGTTCTTTGCATGATGATCAGCTTTTTCTTTGTGCTCCTTCCACAGCGAATTCGCCTGCTTCAGACCGCGCTCGGCCTCCTCTCGAAATCCACGGATGACACCCAGGTTGTCCTGGGTTTCTTCAAGCATGGCCTGCTGTCGAGCGAGCTGTTGCTGAAGAGCGTAGAGCTCTACCCCGATAGCCTCTCGACGGCTGACCGTCACCCGGACGGCCTCCTCCTTCTCCCGAAGCTCAAGCTGCACCTTGCCGCGCTGTTCTGCAAGCTGCTTGTACAGAGCAGCTTGCACGCGCTCCATCAGTGGCTATTGAAGAGACGCGGGTCCAGCATCAGTATTGTTTGCTTTTCCTACTTCAGTAAGTAGCCCGTGGGGTTCCTCTCACGTTATCGGGGTCCATTATCGCCTCGTTTTCTAATGACTCTTCGGCAGCCGCTGGAATGGCCTCGTCCGTGTGCTGTTGGTCAAGGCTAGGGACTGCTCCAGGCTCCATAACCGAATGAGAATCGTAGAGCTCATTTTCAGGTGCTTCGAATGTGACGTGCGGTGCCACCGGTGTTTTGTGGCTCCATGCGCTGTTGACGACGGGTTCTGGGAGGGTGGGAGTGATGGTACGAGTCGGAAGAGGAGGCAGTTCTGGAAAGCGGGCTGTGTCGACTGGCATCTTCGCAGCGAGATCTTCGCTAGTTGCTGGTGCCTTCGCAACAGGTGCTGCATCGTGGTATGGGCCGGGGAGGTTAGCTGGTGCGGTTGCAGAGGGCTCATCTGCTCGGGATGTCACAGATAGCCCTTCCTGCTCAGCGTTTGGCATAGAAGCAAGTGCTGTAGTCTCAGCGGCCAAAGTTTCTGGCGAAACATTCAGCTCCTTCGCCCCAGCGTTGCCTGAGGCTGCCGCTTCGTCAAATGACTGCGGTATGACATCGGTATCCACTGAATCTGCCATAATCTCTTCTTTTAACACCGCCTCGACTGGCAAATTTGAGGGGTCGAAACTCGTTGTCTGTGCCGAAGATTCTTGCTGGGACGTTCCATCTGGCGCGTCCTGGGCAGTCTCTTCTTCGGCCTGTTTCACGTCCATCTCCTCGGGTTGACCATCTTCTCTTGTCTCGTGCTCTGAGTCTGACATGAGTGGTGCTTGTCGAGTCTAGTGTGTGGGGGTCTGCTCAAAGTAGCCTGCGCGAAGACCTTCGAGCAAGAAACGAAGACGAAGGGTCGGACGTTGCTGACGTGATTTGAGAGAGGCTGACTCACTCTGACTCACTCCCGCCCGTCCAGCAGAAATCACTCGTTCTTTTACCGACGGGCGGAGTGGAACCCTTTTGAGAAAAAAACCCACCAATGACATATAGTCCTGGGAACAGTGCTGCGAAAGAAGCGTGAGGGCAGAGCCTTGCCTCCTGTCCACCGACCACCTGATCTGATCATCACTCCTGTCAGAAAAGAGCGCCGTTGCATTCGTGGACTGGCTTTCTTCGTTGCTGAATCCTCTCGAGGGGCTTTCCTCAAGCGTGATCAAATATATGCGCCCGAAGGTGGATTGAGCGTCCGGCCCCGTTCCAACAAGACCTGAACGATCTAGTCACTCCCCCTTCAAAGACAATGGAGCACAGAGCGTTCGAGGCTTACATCCGTTTCCAGGTGCAACACGGCCGACGCCTCACCGACTTCTACGCTTCTGGGGACAAGCACGCCAAGGAACGTCTGAAGGCGTACTCTTTGAAGCAAAAGTCGGAGGCCAAACTCATTAACGCTATGAAAACCAAGTTCGGTCCGGACTTCACGATTGTGCTGGGAGCCTGGAGCGACGGAGGGCACACTGCAAAGTTCCAGACATCCTCAAAGACATCTGGTTGGCGCAAGACGTTCTTGGCAGCGAAAATTCCATGGTGAGTAGGCCGCGACAGTGCTTGTCACGGTGACGGCGAAGTACGGGCGTAGGACGGGAGTTCGCAAAGGAAGGGAGGCGGCAAAGGACGGCAACGGCGCCCCAGAAGGGGGCTTCGGGTTTCGAGGCAACGACGGCGGACAAGATGTCACGGCGCTGGCACTCTCAACCCCTCTTGCGCAGCGGAGTCGGCGGCGGCGCAGAGGATGGTGTCGGCGCAGCGAAGGATGGTGTCGGTGCAGCTGATGTCCGCTTTGGTGCAGCGGAGGACGGTGTTGGCGCAGCGGATGATGGTGTCTCGACTATCTCGATGGGCTCCTGCGTTGAGAGGCTCGTAGCAGGGACGTCGGGACCGCGGGCGCTGGGTTGACGGCGGGCGCTGGGTTGACGAACGGGAGATAGCGATGGCGACGGCAACTGCAAAAGGCGATGACGGACGGGGGGAGCCAGAGACACCGGCGGTCCTAGGCAGTACGGAGAGACGAAGAGAGAGAGACAAGTGTAGAGACAAGTGGGTGTACCTATGCACTATACCTCTTGACTGATCACATTCGTCTCATAGGTTCCTCATCGACGAGTACCTCACCTCCTCCATCTGCCCG
>JADGJA010000035.1:0-63769 GCA_027596035.1 Thoreauomyces humboldtii
CAACAAAGTAAAGCTACATCGCGCCGCCCACGTCGCCACATCGAACCGCGTCCGACCCAAGGACGCCGGACGCGCTCCTATCGCGTCCTCGGGCGCGTGCACGGTGCGTCCTCAGGCGTGCAAGGCCGGATGCCGGTCATGATTGGTTGTGCGGGAGCCAATGCGTGCAATCAGAGAAACGTCAGATAGATCACGACACGTGATTCAGTGGTTTCGATATCCATTTACGTCCAGCGTCCAACGCGACGTGCAGTCGATAGTATGCATAATATTGCCAACTTTTGATGGTTCGTGCATGCATGAATGTATTTAATCTAGCTCACTTCTGCTCCTACCTAAACGACCACAACGGGTCGACCGTTGTCTTCCTCATCGCTGTCCTCCGCTTGAAGCTTGGACAGAACTCTTCGCACGTAATCGCCCACGTTCCGCGCCGCCGCCGCATCCAAAGTGCTCAGATACTTCTGTAGAACTTCCGTTCCCTTTCCTATCTGAAGGACGTGGAAAAGCGCACGTTCCGAGGCCACCTTGACGTCTTGGTTGCGGTCGCGGACGTTAGCCATGAGCGCAGTGACGGCCTTGTCGAGATGTTCCGCGAGCGACTGCAGCGTGTATGTGAGAGAGAGAGAGCGGTCATGTTAGCAGTGCGGTCTGTATCAGCAGTGGGGTCTTCTTGATTACTTACGGGGTGAGAGACTTTAGCAACGTTCTTGATGACGATTTCAGCATCCCGGCGAGCCTCGCTGGATGCCGTGCCGATAGGCAGGATATCGATCAGGGCAAGAACAATTTCGCTTGCCACGCCGGAGGATGATGGTTGAGCTAAGAAGCGAGCAGCTGCGGTAACGGCCTCTTCTATCACCTGAGGCTGGGAACAGAGACGAGGCAGTGGATGAGCTGCTGTGCAATCGAAGATGCAAACAGAAGCGGCTGACATACCTTGTTAAAGCGGAGGCACTCTGCAATCAATGATGCTACCTCTTCTTGGATCTCAAGGTCCTGGGCAAACGCCGGAACCTCCGTGATAACGCACTGCAGCGCAAGCATGGCGCCGACTAGTCGGTACCACTCTGCCTCGCCCTTTGCTTCCAGAATTTGCGACGTTACAGCTGGTCGGGATCCTTCCGTCTTAACGTATTTGCAGTAAGCCCCAAACACTTTGGAAGCTCCGGCTCGGGCGCCGTCCTCATGTTCGCCTGCACCGCTGATGCCTTCAGTAATCAGACTCTCGATCGTCTTCCGGCTGTTTTCGTTCAGGTCCCGACCGGGTCCACCCACGCCAATCACAAGACCGTAAAGAGCCTCCCAGACGGCGGCGCGCACGCCAGAATCGCCTGCGGCTCGGAGAGCCTGCGCCAGCTCTACCACGAGAGGATCCAATCGAGTCTGTAAGGTGATGAGGGACGACAGACAACGCGCAGCGCGGTCCCTGACCATGCCCGAAGATTCCGACAAACATTTCACGAACGTCCGCTGAAGCTGCGGGAGGAACGGTTTGAGCATTGGCGAGACGCGGTCGAGCAGGTGTCCTAGAGACATGAGGATGGCTGACTTGACGCTCGATGGGAAGCGGTCACCAATCACGCGGATGAGAGGTCCAGTTATTTGCGTCACGTATGGCTTGAGTGCCTCAGGCGAGGTGCGGCGTACGAGGTCACCCAGGCCAAGGGCGGACTGCTCCCTGCAGTCTGGGCTCCCGTACATGAGACCTTGCAGGAAGATTGGCAGGATCGGCGAGATGCCCTAAGCGAATGCAGCATATTAGCGATGTCTCGATTATTTCAGTAGGGGTGTCCCCGACATACCTTGGGCATAGAGAGACCTGCAAGCATCTCGTCTTCAGGCATGTTTTCTTCAACATCCCTCAACGCTCTCCTTACGGTGGTCACAAAGCGCTCCATCTCCTCCTTGTCGACACGCTTGACAAGCGCGTCGAGTGCTTGCCAGGCTGCCTTAACCGTGCCAACCTCTCCTTCGTCCTCTCGAAGCATGCTGATGAGCACTTCGAACCAGTCCGCGATGTACTCGTCGATGTCTTCGTCGTTACCCTCGCAGAAGGTCTTGAGACATTGGCACCCTACAACGCGACGAGCAGGAGAACCATGCTGGACGGCTTCCGTGAGGAGCGACATGATCTGCTGCACGCCATCTTCACCTTCGACGTTAACAAGGAGAACCTTGATAGTCTCGTGGATTTCATCTGTTGCCGGATCACCCTCCTCCAGTGCGTCCATGAGAGCAGGCAGGATTGCTTCGAGGCGTTTGTTGAGCGCTTGACCGGCGACCGTGATCAGACTCGCCAGTGCTTGCGCATTGAAAGCGCTGATAGGCCGAGAAATAAGAGTAGGGATGAGGACAGGGAAGACAACGTTGCTGCGGACAGCCATAATCTCCTTGAGCGCCTCAAGAGCGTATATGCTCGAGCGGTCCGTCTGCTTTCCGCCTGCCTTTAGCTTGTTAAGCAAGCTTGGAAGGATCTCATCGATTGCCTGCCGACCCATGTGCTGATGGAGCATATCGAACGCCTACGGAGAGAGCTACGTTAGGAGTTAATGTAAAAGAGCAAGTTGCGATTACGGCTTACCTGGGCTGCCGACTCTCGGACATCTGGTGCTTCATCGATCAGAGCCTTGCGAACCAGAGGAACACAGTCCTCTACGAAATCTACAACTTGAGTTTTGCCAGCAGAGGCCATGACCTCGGTCATAGCGATGCAGACACCTTGCCGGACCTCGGCGCGGTCGCTGTCCAGACCGCTTTCAAGGATAGGCAGAAGATCCGTCAGGATACTTTCACCAAGCTTGCGGACCAGGTCTGCCAGGCATCGAGCAGCGGAACCCTGCTTCTCGACACTCTCGCTCGCGAGACTTCCGATAAGGATCTCCATCATGATCGGCAGGATCTCCTTGAGCGTTCGGGGCGTGTTGGAGACAATGCTCTTCCACACGTGCAGGGAGGCCTGACGCACGATGGCGCTGGCGTCCGCGCGGGCGACGTACAGGCTCGCGAGTACTTTGTCGAAGCGCTCCTTGCCCAGGGTGGTGATGAGAGCCTGACGGCCGTGCTCTGTGCCAAGACCTTCGTCTTCGGCTCCGCCTTCCAGTTCGACCTTGCCAGAAACGCCGGCAATGCGGTAGAGCAGATCTCCCATGAGCTGAACGGAACTCTGTCTGATGCGCCAGTTCTCGTCGAACAAGCCGGTTTCGAGCTCAGGAAGGAGCAAGTCGACGGCCGTCGTGGCGTAATTCCGAATAATCATCTTTCCTGTCTTCAGCGAGCTGTCGCGGACGGGTTCACTTTCGTCCGCAAGACCGCGAAGGACTGGTGGAATGATGGAGCCGAGATACGGTTGGAACTTTTCGCCAAACGTGCCGGGCAGGTAGATCATCAAAGACATGAATCCTTCTCGCACATACGACTTCGGACTGTCCGCATTAGCGAGAATCTCCGGGAGCAGACCTTCCAGGCGCTCAATGCCAAGTCCAGCGAGCACTTCGCTGAGACCCTGAGCAGCGCCAATGCGATCTACTCCGCTGGTGTCACTCTTGAGTGTTCCAAACAGCTCCGACACCAGACCTGGGAAGTTGACTTCTCCAAGTTTCGCAACCATGTTACCGAAAGCTCGCGCAGCGGTAGCCCGAGCGTCAGGAACTGGATCGACGAGAACTTCCTTGAGTTCAGGCATTAGCGAAGGAAGGTACGGCACGAGATCCTTGGGATCCGTAAGGGTGGCCATATTTCCCATAATCTGGGCGGCACGTTTCTTGATATCTGTGCTTCGTTCCCGCAGTCCTCGCTGGAGGATAGGTACGAGTAGAGCGAGCGATGGAGCATCGATATAGTGCACGAACGCGGTGTCAAGGAGTGCGCTCAAAGCAGCGCCAGTCTTTCCATTAGGATCGACCAGAGCGCTTAGTAACACCGGGACGAGCGCCTGAATCTCGGGGTTTTTGATCACATTGCCGAATTGGTTAAGGGCTTGTTTCGCAGACTCTTGTACCTTGGCGTGTGAGTCCGTGAGAACGTCGCAAATGCGAGGGACCACAGTCGGCAGACTGACACTGAGCTGTTTCGGTGCCAGGTAGGCCATGCTCGAAAGCACGTCAATACTTCCGGTTTTGGTTCGCCAGTTGCGGTCCTCAAGACCGTTCAGCAAACTTGGAAGGACCAATTTCACGCAATGAGCGGAAAGCTTTGACATGATAACTCGGCAAGCATCATTAGTTGCTTCGCGAACTTCTCGGCTAGTATCGCCGAAACAAACAAGCAACAAAGGCAGAATTTGAATCACATAGGGTTCGAAGAGTCGGCCAAGAGTTTGCGAGAGGGTTTCGAAGGCGAAAACAGCACCTTCTCGCTTCTCAACGCGCTTTTTATCCTCAACAGCCTCTTTTAGGCTGCTCATGATCTGGTACTCCTTCAAGGAAGAGATTCCACATCCCTTGACCAGGCCAGCGAGTCCGTAAGCAGCTCCACGGCGTTCTCCGTATTTTGGTGACTTGTAAAGTTGATGAAGGAGCGTTTCCACCAAGCGCCTCGAATCCGACTTGTTGACTTTCAGCAGACCCGGCAAGCACTCGGATACCGCCATCTGCACGGTCTCAGAAGGTGTCTTGAGGGTTTCCATCAATTTTCCGATAACCTCAGGGATCATTGGATCGGCCGCATCCAGATGCTGGGCAAGAGTTCCCATAAGGATGACACAGGCTTCTCTGATGCGATCATGAACCTCAGAAGCATCAGCAGGCCTTGAGAGGTACTGATCGATGACATCAAGGAGTTCGCGGACAAAGACCTTGCCGCTGGCATTCGCTGCAGATAGTCCAGCACTCAGCATCGCGCGCTGGACCGTTTCGTTACGATCCCCGAGAGCCTCCCCTTCGATCAAGAAGTGGTACAATCTGGTCAAGGGCTCGAGTGCGGTGATGATTGGGACGCATGCTTGCAGAGCCGATGCAACACCGGCGCGGGCTTCCCACTCATCGGGTCGGTTAAGCGACTCCGGGATTACCATACCGTAGCCGTCATACTCGGGTTCAGGTAGGGCTACTTTCTTCGCATAGATCGCATACAGATCTTCGAGCTTCGTGGATACCGCATTTGGATTGTGCGAAAGCACTCCGCACATGGCGTGGCCTGCGCTCCTTCGGACGGCAGCCACCTCGTGGCCGACAAGCTGCACGACATTGTCCAATTGCTCTAATTCGAGACTGGAGTCCCCGTTCGTTTCTGTCCAAAGCGCCTCGGCATGCTCTTTGATCGTATCCTGCTCGTCGAAGCGAGCCACCCAGACCCGAGTATCAAAGACGAGGCTGACTTCGTCGGGAATAGTCAGGTGAGACAATGCCATCAGGCAGCTTTCCCGGACGGCTTCCTCCGGGCTGAGCAACCCATCAAGTAACTCTTTTACTACATCACTGACATCCTCCCCAACGTCAGCGGTCGACCTCGCAATGTCTTCATCGTCGTCGTTTCCGGTACTGATGGAGAAAGCGAGCGTGAGCAGACCTTCGCGGCCTGCTCCACGAACTCGGGGGTAGCACTCAAGCAATTCAACAAGACAGCGCACCATACCGCAGCGCGGCACCGCCACGGAGCTGGCGAGACCGCAGTGAGCAAGGAGGATATCCGAGGCAGCCATCGCGAGTTCAGTGGCTTCGCGGTCCTTCAAGCTTCCTATACGGCCTTCCCGAAGGACGATCGCCTTTAGCAATGGGAAGACATATGAGAACGCCGCGGATTCCAAAGGTCTGGCGGATGAATACAGTTCTTTGATATCATCCAGAACGGAGGTCAAGAACGCCGTCAATGCGTCGCGGCAGAAGTGGGAGGACACGCCTATCGATCCTTCCATAACACCGAGAGCTCGCAAAGTGGCCATAGCAAGAACCGGTGGTGCCGTAAGGCTTTGCAGTTGTTCTCCTGAGATGTCGCCCAGGTGGGTATAAACATCGATGGCTTGCTGGCCAGCCAAGACCGCTCCAGGGCCAGGTTGACCGTTCTTCCTAACGACGACGAGCTCCCGTGCAATCACGCCGTGCAACAACACACGAACGATCCTGCCGACCCAGTTTTGGAACGCTTCGCGAGCTTCGTCCCCTACGCTTCGCCTAACGCCGTTGATGACGGCTCCTAGAACTTCGAGGCCGACAATGAGAGGTTCGCGGAGCTGGTTGACTTTAGCCCGGATAGCCGTTTCTTTGATTAACTGTTGCTGTTGGGCATCTCTCTCCGCTTTAGTAAGCTTGACGTCTGGCTTCGCACTAGCAGCTTTGCCCTTCTTCAGAAGTTCCTTTTTTAGATCACGCTCCCATTGTTCTTCGGCCGTCTTTGCACGATCCTCGCTAGAAGATTTGGACTTCTTCGCCGCGGGATCAAAGAACAAAGTGCCTTCTGGCGTGGACCAGATCGAGACGTCGGTGGCAGTAAGTTTGTGGACTTCTTCATTGTCCATGGCTTGAAGAGCCCACGGCAGTGCCTCAGCAGCAACGCCTTCCGTGGCGACGTCAGTGAAAAGAGTTATCGCCGCGTATGTTGCAAGGCGGAAGGTTTCCGGGGTGGTTGCGCTTGTACCTCCTTCGCTGACGTCTTCGCCGCTGCCATCTACAAGCCACTTGCGGATGTATCGTGCGACATGCCCGGAAACAATCTGTGGCCCGGTACCGGAACGGAAACAGAGACGGATCCAGACGTCATTCCCCATTATTTCCGTCACCGCAGGGTGGCAGGCCAGTACAGACAAGTCCATGAGTCCAGTTTCGACGGCGGTGTTCCACCGAGCATCTCCCGAGCTGCTGTCCTTGGGAAGAACAGCGCAGAGCGCAGCATAGATCTTGTGGCCAACCGTGTCGGAGCTTCTGGATAGCTTTTCTATCCAGCCAGCGTTCCTCGCCTGGTAGCCGCCTTTGAGACTGAGAGTCCCAAGACCAATGCGAACAAGGCGTATCAACCGGGACAATAACGCGACGTTCTTCGTGTTCAAGATACGTGTGAGCTCGCTGAAAACCGTTCGCCGGACTTCGTGGTGTTGGGACTCGACAAGAGCCCACACCAGAGCATAGGCTAAAGGTTCCTTGTCGGAGGCTTTGTCGCTGGCACCGGCCTGTTGGTACCAGTTGTCGTGCTCGACAACGTTGACAATGGTCTTAACAAACTGGAGCTGCTCTTCCACGCTAACCAGAAGCTTTCCATAGAACTTCTCGTTCAGAAGTACCGAATTGCCGGTAAGAACCTTTGAGAAGAAAGGCGAGAGATCATCGGAGGTAGCTAACAACAACAATAACAAAATAAGGAAGAGCCGCGTATTTCGAGTGACTCGATCTCACGCACCTTTCGTAAGGTCATTCTCCTGCAGCCAGGACGTCGCAAAGTAGGCTTCGGCAAGACCTGGAGTCTCCTTCTTCGGATCGGTCAGAGCAATACCGGCAGCTTGGACTTTCTCTACAATGCCCTTAGCTGCCTGAATGATGTCTTTCGAGGGGCCTGCGCAAAGGGGCTTCAAGGAGTCTCCGCGCAGAGTCACGGACAGCAGCGTCAGGAATGCGCGTCGAGTTCCGGCTTTTCCATCGTTCAGCCCAGCTTTCACGAAAGCAGCCGCGGAGCTCAACACTGCTGCATCTGGCGTTTCTGTCTTTACATAGATATCCAAATGCCTGGCAATGGCTTGCAGCAGTAGCTCCAGCCCTACATCGTTCGATTCCTTTCCGACCAGAGAAGGCGCGCTCTCGATGACCTTTCGAGCCACGACAGGGCCAGATGCCAAGCCCAGAATGGCGGCATAGTAAGCTTGACGCTGGTCGACTGTCGGTGCCTTCCCGCTCAGAAGCTTCAGAAGCACGTCGAAGATTTGAACTAGCTCCTTCTCGTCCTTACTACGCTCACACAGCGTGCGGAACATTTTGGCGGCGTCAGCGCGCACCACAGCGTTGGTCGAGCGCATGTTGGTGAACAGCATTTCCGCAAACTTTGCCCGAAACGTGGAGGAAAGATCGCATTCCACGTAGCGGAGAGTGTAGTCAAGGACTTTGATCACAACCTCCGGGGACCGCAATAGCAAGCGCTCACTAGCAGGAAAGATATCGTTCAGGAATACCGTCTCGGTTACGCTCTGACGGAAGAATGGAGCAAGGGAGGATAGGTATACGGTCGGAACAGCCGTTCTAGACGTCATCATCGTAACGTTGTAGAAGTTCAGTAGGTCCGACTGCAACCAGACCTGTCAGTACGATTGGCTTTGGATGGCATGGCAATTTGTGAAGCTTACCACAGAATCGTTGAAGGCGCCCAAAAACGCCTTGTGTTCGGCAACACGCAGGGAAATCCCCAAGAAAACGCACAGCTTTTGGCCATCTTTTCCGGAAGCGGCTGCCAGCTGTAATATTGTCTTCAATACGGCATCGACGCCCTTCTTGCCACCCCTTCCAAGAGCGCGAATAGTCAGAGCCTCAGCCCTTGAAAACATGAGTTTATTTTTGCACCCGTCGGAGGTAGCAACTGCATCCAGTAAAGAAGCATGAAGCCCGATCAATGCCTTCCACACAGCCGATTCCGGGTGGCTGCTCGGATCAACCTTCTCCTTGCCGCTTCGAGAAAAAGAGAGCCGGATGAGAAGTGCTGTCCACGATGCAAAATTGTAAACAAGGGCAGGAGACAATCCAGTGCTATATGAAATAGGTTAGCCTGCTAGTTCAACGGCGGCGTTACTCTTCGGCCCGGCTTACATGGACCCTTTCAGTTCCCTCTCCAAAAGCTTGACTGTGCCCTTCATGACGGGAGCATCTAGCGGTCCCGAGGTCTTTCGTCCCTGGGAGTACAAGCTTTCCAGCAGATCATGCACCGCATGTCGTGAGGCGATGTCCTCGTATCGGGGGATCGTGGATATCAGCTGCTGAACAATCAAAGGGAGGTTCGTATCCGCTGGTGCTGAAGAAGCAGTAGGAATCAGCGGCAGCGAGTGACAAAGTCATGGTTTCACGAGCGTCGAACCTTGGCCGATTAGCTTTTTAACGGTGCCTCTCAAGACTGCTAGCCGCCGCCGAGTGCTGGCGGCGTTCAAGCCCGGGACAAAGACCTCTGCGAGGAAGGCATTCCACGGCAACTCAAGCTGCTCGTTTGTAAGGGATCGATGATCCCCGTCGTCCTCCCCTTCGTCTCCGAAAGACTCGAAGCGACGTCCATCCGTCGGCTCCTCGATGGGCTTTCCCATGTGCTTTGGTCCGATGAGTTTGATTGATTGCTTGTTTCTATGCAAGTCGGAAACGCTCTTTCTGATGGGATCTGACTATTAGTGGAATGTATGGGTCTCTTCTGAACCTGTAAACGAATTCTGATCTAGGACCAGGGTACGGTGAATGCGAGGTCCAGAAACCCAAGGCGGTGCGAAATTGTGGAGCGGAATTGCAGAACTGTGCCACATATCCTTCAGCCTGGAGTTCTCCCACCGCCAGAGATTCCACCCGCCCGAAGAGCCATCTCAGCGTGTCGACCAAAAGCGGGCAACCCATCCACACAGCAGAAGAGATGTCAGAGATGAGGCCGGGTGTAAGGTCCAGAAACGCAGTCGCGGTCCGTAGCAATGAAAAGGTTGTTCAGCCGAAAGAAGCACGGCGACATCAAGTGTCTGCCGGGAACCAGGACCCAAGGCAGCCTTCCTTCTTACCCTACACTTTCTGGGACATACTTTTGCTGCTTCTTATACTGGGGCACTTATACGCAGCACCGTTCACCAAGGTCGAAGAGTCTTTCAACATGCAGGCCACCCATGATCTTCTCCGCTACGGGCCCTTCGACACTTCGCGATTCGATCATCTCGAGTTCTCCGGAGTGGTGCCGCGGACGTTTATTGGCCCGCTTTTCATATACGCTGTTCTCTGGCCTTTCCGGAAAGTCCTGGGCTGGGGCTGCGGAATGTACTGGCAATATGCTACCCGCGCCGTACTAGGATGCGCGGTCGTGGCGTCTGTGGGCCGCGTTAACAGAACCGTCGGAAGAAGATTTGGACGAGACGCGGCTGCGTGGAGTGCTGCATTCTCGGCGGCACAGTTTCATCTGATGTTCTGGGGAAGTAGGACGTTACCCAACGTCTTTGCCCTCGTTTTCGTCAATCTTGCCGTCGGGTGGTGGTTTGATGTGGTCCTGCCAGCAACCGAAGTCCTGCGGAATCGACGGATGGCTACGTACCTCATCTTTACGATTGCCGTCTTTCGCTGTGACGTTACCCTCCTTGCCATGCCGATGCTACTCTCTGTCTTTCCGAAGACGCGCACCGGGCTTATCGACATGTTACGGCACTCCCTTCTGGTATCTTTCGCCAGCATCGCTTTAACCCTCGTCGTTGACTCGTATTTCTGGCAGCGATCCTTATGGTGGCCGGAGCTGCAGGTCTTCCTCTTCAATGCCGTCGAGAACGGGTCGGTCGCTTACGGGACGTCCCCCTTTCATGCTTATCTGACGAAACTCGTTCCACGGATCTGCCTGTTTGGCATACCACTTGGCATTGCTGCGGTGGCCACCGACGTCCGAGGATGCGCGCGATACTTTCTTCCCGTCGTCTTCTTCGTAGGAGGGTTCTCGTTCCTACCACACAAAGAGTGGAGGTTCGTACTGTACATCGTGCCCATCCTCAATGCCTTGTCCGGGGTCGTGGTTGCGAGATGGGCTCGGAGATGGGGAAGGATGGTGAGGTTGGTCTTTGCTACCATCCTCCTGGCTCAGTGCTGCGCTTCGGTTGGGATGATGAGCATCTCGTCGCTGAACTATCCCGGAGGGCACGCTCTCGCATCTCTCAACGCCCATCTGTCTGAAACCCAGCCTGCTTCTGCAAGCGTGCATCTTGATGTCGTCACAGCCATCTCGGGCGCGTCACGCTTCGGTGAAGACCCACGATGGCAATATTCGAAGCGCGAAGAGCATGTAACGGGCAAGGACTTTTGGGAGGCTGGCTATACGCATCTTGTTACCGCCGAACCTCACCTGCACTCTATCCCAGAGCAGTGGGCGATTGTCGATGTGATCCAAGGATATGCTGGCATGAAGGTCCACGAGGGTGGGCCCAAAAGCTGGTTAGCGTACGCTGCGAAACAGGTTGCGGCGGGAAGATTGTCATGGGATCCGATGCATGGAGTCATAGGGGTGCTACTCCCAGTAACCCCGCGTCTCGAGGATAAGCTGTGGATTCTCAGAAGACAGCCATGAGCGGAAGATAGCATGGAGAAGCTCTTCGTGCTCTTCGTGCCAAAAACGGCTCTAAGATCGGATGAATTAGATTACATGGATGAAAATTGTCGGGCCCGCGTATGGAGTTGAGCGCTGGACGCGTTGAACGCGCATGGAGTCGAGCTAGGATGCGGTTGGAGAAGGAGTCGAGCGAGGTATCCTCCGATGTATCTCGCCCTCCTTGGCTTTAACGACAAGGTTCGGGTCCACAACTGTCCCAGGAACCTCCTCGACCTCCTCCCAATCCCCTTCCTTCTTGGCTTTCGCAGCCGCCTCTTTGTTTCGCTCCTCCCATCCATCCGGCAGCTTCAACGTCCCTTTGTGAAGTTGCCAAGCGCGCTGCGCGATTTTGACTGTCCCGTAAACGACGATAAAGAACCCGACAAAGTACGAAATGTAATGTCGAGGATCGTTGACCTCGGAGTAGCTCATGAGGGTTCCGAGGGAGAGCGACCCGAATGGCGGCACCACCGGAACAGCGGCTCCGTCACCGCCCACAGATTGGATGGGTTTGCCAAATGCGGACATCTTTGCAAAAGCAAGGCGTGATCAGTAATCGCACGCGTGGTAGACGGAAGTCAGCATAGGATCAACTGCACCTTCTTACTCTCCTCGATAAGCTCGTCGGCGATGACCTGATCAAGGCCCTGCTTGCGGTGAAGATCTCGGAAACGGTCAATGGCCTCTACGCTTTCTGAAAGCCGATGTACGGTGTTGAATAAAGATACAATCTCTCCTCGAGTCAGCCGATATAGCTCCGGTTTGCTGGTAAAAGAAAGTGATTAGCGGGCGTTCGTTGTCAGCATTACGGTTGACAATGAAATACAAGGAACCTACCTGTCATCATACGAGAATAATATCTTGAGCGCGGTGCCGAGCCCTGACACTTGGAGCTTGCCCCACAACTTGCACTTCTCGCAGCCCACACAATCCATGATTTCAGAAATGTTTCTGAAATGTGTTTTAAACTCCTGCTTGAGGTAAGTGCTTCCTGGGCCGTTGAACAGAAGCTTCTCGTCGAAGGTTGGTCCACACTGCGTGGTGAGTTGCGAGACCTTGGAGACCAGATCCTCAATTTCTTGCGTGTCGGCGCCATTACCTGCGCAAAACTGATGCGCTTCGTGGTCCTGCAAGTATGGGGCAAGCTTGCTCACCGCCCGGAGGAGGATAGTGTACGTGAAGTAAAGATTGTGTATGCGATCAGGGTGATCCCCGACGCGTTCGGCGAAGCACGTTAGGTTTCGAATCCAATTTCCGGTGGTCCGGTCCAAGTACTGATCGCAGATGTGCGTAGATATCGATGAGTGCAGACCTACATGTCGATCTATTGAGCTCGCAGTCCTCCAACGCCAACCAAATCCTCACGGCTGACCTGATATGAGCTTGTAGAACACTCGCTTCTCCATGCAAGTGTTGTCCGTTGCCAGTCCATGGACGCCCAGTGATGAGGCAAGTGTATTCTCGTAACCAAAGCAGTTCTCCTTGTATATAGCACCCCATATCCGAGCCGGGCTCTCGCCAGCGTAACCCGTGAACCGCTCAGGGTTCTTGATGAGGTCGACATAGCAGCCCTCATTAGAAGCCTCGTCCTCCACCACGCAAAAGTCCACATCTTTATAGCCGCACTTGGTCTTTAGCGACAGGAAGGAGAACGGGGAGGCCGATCCCCCCAGGGCCGAAGCATCTTCGTCGACGCTCGATAGACTCGCCGACTTCCAGTGCTCGGGTATCTCGTGCTCCTCTGCCTCGATGACCGAGCAGTCGCGCAGGATGCACAACGGGTTTTCCTGCCAGAACGGGCAATCTTTGTGCAGCGTCGTTTTCCAGTAGCGGAAGAAGGAGGTGGAAACGAGTTGATCGAGCACAGGGGCAAGCTTTTTGTTGACGTTTTGCACGGTCTCAAACGCACAACAAGCGTCATCGATCATGCCCGATGGCTGTAGCATGCGTTGAGTCGAAAGTCCAAATCCCGAAAAAAGGCCCAAGACGACCTACATTGCAATAGCCAGCCGCAGCAGCTCGGGATGCCAACGAAGATCCAGAGTCACTGAATCCTTCAGCCGTCACGGCCGTAGATATTATGACGACATTTGCGAGGAGGAACTGCAGAGAGACCATGCTCCAGAGTGCAAGGCCGTCGGCGGTTGGAGAGACCTCAGTGGACACCGCCTGGTTGAATGACAGAAACTGAAGAGTTGAACAGGGATATGATCAGAAAAGTAGACACGGGAATGGTGGGTTTCACTGAAACAAGTCGTATGATGGTTCTGACAAATGCTCAAAGGGGGAAACCGTCGTGTCCGAAGGTGGCCACGTCCAACTCTCACTCTCACGCTCGTGTTTCGACAGGACGTGTGAACCAGAGACCAGAGACCAGAAACCCTGCAGAAACTCCCTATGAGTCCCTCACCTTGACCCTTGTCCCCAAAACTTCCATTGTTTGATTCGAGGAGGCTAGCTGCACGGCGTATAGCTAGGCGTATAGCACGGTGTCCCATCAGGGTCCTGGTGTTTCCTTCCAATTCCGCTTCCTGATGTTCCGGGATGCTGACTACTAGCCACGTGCTTCAACTGTGATGTTCGAGATGAGACCAAACCTACCAATGAGACCTGTTACGATAGTGCAGTAGGCATCCTAAAAGCGACGGAGCGTTGTCATCGTCTCCCGGGAACCCAAATATCCAGTTGGCTGCTTTTGTTTGTGAGGCTTTTTGCAGTACTTGTGGCCGATTTCTTTTCGTAAACCATTTACCGTCGTTGTTTGCCCCCATCTACTTGCTTCCGCCACTCCACACGCCTGCGCTTGCCATTCTCCTGCATCGGTCAGTCAGCGTAGACTCGCCTTGCTAGACGAAAGAAATCAACTCGCCTTTGGGGCGGTTGATGCTGGGCTGTCCAAAGACTCTTTTGTGACTCTTGGCAAGGGCTTGACCGCTCAGACTGCAACGCGATCCGCAATCCCGAGATTCGCACTTCCTTGTTCTCGAGCAGACACAGTCACCCTTCTACCATCGACACTGCCTCTCTACCATGAGCCTTTCCTTATACAAGGCGACGGACGGCAGTACCGGGAGCAAGTTCCAGTTCTCCAGCGCTGCAAGTCAACCGGTTTCGACAGGCGAGTTCTCTTATCCTGCGACGAGTGACGGGGAGGTCAAGACATTGCGTGGGAAGCTGACACCCGCTCTGCTTTGTTGCAAATGAAATCGTATCAGTATGCATTTCCGGTTTACCCCATGACATCTCGACGATCAGGCACCAGCTCAGCGGCTTTGCAGGTGCGTGGGAAAATGGTCTGGCTACATTGGATTTCTTATGAGCCTGATTCGTGTATTTCAACTGCGTTTATAGGGCTGGGACGAATCATCTATGATTCACCTGGTTGCGTTCACGTGCGCTTTGATACATCACGCTATGCCACCTCTGCTTGTGAAACTTTGACCGTGCACATGTACGGCAGCCTCACCACGGACGAAAGCGAAAATCTTGTCCTAACTGTCTTGTGATTTCCAGGAATCTCGACGCTCGCCTTGCGCACGTCAATTACGTGGTGAGCTTTGAACGGACGGAGAACATGCTTTATTATGCAATCATATTAATATCCCCTTCTCCTCAGCCTCCTTGTCCTCCCCCGAGTGATCGCACCTCGAGAATCGTCCTGATTAGCGTTCCGGATTGGATTCCTCTCCGCCAGATCGAAGGGTTTATGCAAGAATACGCAGGGCTCCTGAGATTCTGGCGCTGTCAGTCCAAAGAATGCTATGTGGCACTTTTTCCGGACCAGCATAAAGCCACGGACGTCGCTTCCGAGCTCAACTTTAGCTCAAACTTTTTGGCACAGCAGACAGAGCTCAAATGCGCTTGTTCCGGATGTCACCCAAAGCCCCAGGGATTAAGCACAGCTCGAATCATCCTTGGCGCGTCGGAATCTAGCGTTCTTAACCCCGACGCATCCGAGTTCGTTCCGTCTTACGTCGAGGAGGATGGAACTAGCGAGCAGGATCGCTCCCTCGAGTCTGGCGAGACCACCTCTTCCAACTTGCAGTCCTACGAAGCCCAGATTCGTGATTTTGAGGCCAAACCTCTATTCCCAGCTGGTGAACTCGCGCAACACAACCATCTGGCCGAATTCAATCAGAATCTTGTGAAGACGTTCAAAAAGCGTATCGATCAGATGGAGAAGAAACTGGTCGAGCAAGCCGACGCGCACAAACAGGACCACGAATCTCGCGAAGCTCACATCCGCGCGTTGGAGGCGTCATTGGAACTTGCTGCAAAGAGTTCTGGCGATCCAAAGGTAAGGTTTGGAGAAGAAGGAAGAGACAGCCACACTACGTCGTTTGTTCAGCTCGTCTTCCGTTTTACGACAGGTGGGCTATGGATTTGTCGAAGCTGCACAGAGCGCCTGGGGACCAGCCAGTCAGGAACAGTGGATCAACACCTATAAGGCAGCTTTGGAGCAAATGAAAAAAGAAGAAATCGAGTACCGCAAACGCATTGCGACCCTAGAGTCGAACATCGAGACGTTACGCCTGGACGCTCAAACCCTCTCCACCAACACCGAGTCGATGAATAACCCCACGGGTGTCGAAGATCAGAATGAAGTCACTTCTCACGACCTGGAGGCTCAGGTTAAAATACGTCAACTTGAGCAGCAGTTATCCGACTTAGAAACCTCCTCCTCGGCGTCAATTGCTGATCTCAAAGCTCAGCTTACCGAGGCTGTAAAACTTCAGACAAGGACTAAGAACGAGTCGGACACGTCGAGCGATGCCTGCCGCAAGCTCCTAGCAGACTTGAACCAGGTTAGACAGGGTTTGAAGTCAAGCGAAGACGAGCTCGAAGAGGAAAGGGAACAGAGTCAAGTTCGCCTCGAAGTCCTTGAGAAGAAGCTCGGCCTGTGCGAGGCCAATCTTGGATCGCAAAAGGTCTACAGCTCTCAGCTTGCCGAAGCTCTCAACGACGCGAGGGTAGCTGAAAGAAATCTTCAAGAAGTTCTTCGGGAACGCGATGCCCAATTCACGCTCGATCTGCGAAAAGCGACGGACACGCAAGAGCAGCGCAATCAATCGCTTGAAAATGAAGTGACTGCCATGAAGGACGAAAACGAAACTCAGAAGCGCGAGGTCGCTCATTTGACCACGCAGCTTAAGGCGGAAATCAGTGCCAGAAATCAGCTTGCACAGGGCTACGATCGTGACCTCGAGGCCGAGCTGCAGAAGTGCATCGCCCTTGAAGATCAGCTGATGACGAGCAAAGAACTCGTCAAGTCTTTGGAAGCTTCTCTTGACGACCTCACGCGGCAGCTGCAAGTCCAAAGGTCTGAGAAAGACGCGATCACTTGCACGTACATGCAGAGCCTGGCCGATGCAGAAAAAAAGCATCAATCTGCGTTTGAAGAGGTTAGCCAGCGCCTTACCAGCGTCGTCGCCAAGAACAGCGAGCTGGATAGCATTGCGCGCCAGCGCGAACAGGACTTGAAAGCGGCCCTGGCGAAGTTCGAAACCACTGACGCCGAAAACCGAGATCGCCTCGCGATGGCGGAGGCTCTTGTGAAAGATATGGAGGAGGAACTGACTACCCGATACAACGAGCCTACGGACCACGAGGACGTCAGCGCCGAGCACGTACGTGCATTGGAGGAGAAACGAGAAAAGCATCGGAGCGCTCTCGCCGATATCACGAAGGCTCGCGAGGAGGAACCAGAGCTCAGGAAAAGCCTTCAAGATCAGCTGAACGCTGTCAGGAATGAGACCGCTCGCAACCGCGACCTTATACAGACCGTTCAGTTCCAGAAGCAGGAACTTGCTGAGCTAGTCAAGGACAAGGAAACTCTTGTGAAAGAAAAAGCCGATCTGCGCGAAGCTTCCGAGAGACAGGCAGTCAACGCCCAGGCTCACGCTCGCGAACTCGAAAAGCTGGCGATGGAGAAGGAAACGCTGGCCGCTGACCTACAGAAGGCAACCTCGGACCTTCAAGAGGAAAGAAAGGCAGTAGCCAAGGCAGTAGCCAAGGCAGTAGCCAAGGCAGTAGCCAAGGTAGAACTTGCTACCAGGAAAAGTCAAGCTCTTTCCTCGGATGCAGTTCCGACTGTGTCCGGTCAGCCGCCTACGACGGTCGACGACGCCCGGGGTTCTATATCTGCTCCAGCAGCAGCCGACAACGGACCAGTCCAAAGCTCGAACCCCTCCGTCACCACGACCGCCGACTCAGTTGCCGACAGCTTTGTCAGAAAAGCTCTCGAGGCCTTCTTCACTCTTCCGGACGAGGCCTCGGTCAAGCTCACTCCCGGCGGCGGCAGCATGATGGCCTGGGTTATGGTCGATCCTGCCAGGCGGCCGGAATGCGCAAAGGTTATGACCGAAGCCTTTGGACTCCGTGGCATCACCGGCAGGGTGTGCGTGTGGTAAATAGCTGGCAATCTCCCTTGTCCTCTCTTTCGTAGTGGTGCTGGTTTCAAGGAGATCTTGACGGCGTACCTTCCCACCCAGATAGCTCCCTTGCATTCCTTTGTCACTTCAATGTAAGCCTGCGGTCCTTACCTGATTTCGTTAGAGGTCCATAGCGTTTTCCAGCAATGATGCAACAAAAAAGGAAACGGAGGAGAAAAGCTTCGACGGCAGGCTTTAAATTCCCTCGCCCCCCTCCACTTCCATCTGCGTGGTTTGCCGAGGCCGCCCGGTCAGCGGAACAGGCTTGGCGAATCAAACGTTTTGAAGAAACCCTTGGCTCTCGAGATTTGACAGAGGTTTGCCTCCGGGCGAAACCTCAGTGCGAGGGAGGGTCATCAACACCCAGTCAAATTGAAACGAGGTGAGAGTGGGAATAGAGGTAAATGGAAACGATGCCCGTGAGAGAACAATGGATGAGGGTTAGGTGAGCAGAGGAGATGAATCTACCGAGCTGCGATGTTGACGTCCCTCCAAGACCCCACACCCCTGACCTCCTCGTCCGCAAAACCGGCGGATCCTTCCTCGGTCGGGACGGCCGCATGGGTCGATCCCGCCACGTCCTCGTCCTTTTTCGCTTGCAGATACGCGACGAGGTTTCGGTAATGGGCGAGAACCTGGGTGGATATTTTGTGGTTCCGCGTGGTGTCGTCGTCAAACAGAGAACCCGTACTGGTGGCGCCTGCTGCGAGGGGACCCGCAGAGTACGATGATTGACGATTCGGGCTGTTGAATCCGCTCTGAGTGACACGAGCGGCGGAGGATTCGAGGGTGGCGAGATTGGTTTGGATGAGGTCAATGAGCGAGTTGAGGTACTTGACGGTGATCTGTGAGAGGACGATAAAGTCAGTCGCATTATCTAAACGAACCGGAGAAATGAGGGAGCAGTACATACCGCATCATTTCGCTTCTCGAAGTACCACACATAGCGTTCCAGGATCTCAACGAATAGCTGCACATTGAGGCTCCTCTCCATAACGGAGTCGGCGATCTTGAGCGCTTTCTGCAAGCATTCGAGAACCCTCCGGCCGTCCCTGTAGGCAGGTTTGGCCTCGTCCCTGGGTCGGCTGTCGTCGCCCCAGAAAAGATGGGATACCAGCATTACACCACGACACTGATCCACGCGCTTCAAGAGCCTTGAGCAGTGAACAGCAGCCTTGGTAATAAGCGTTTCGTAGTTCTCGTACCCGAAGACAGTCGTAGCATACAAAGTGCCAATCAGGAGGGTGATGGCAGCGAGTTGGGACTTGGATTCCGAGATGGATTCCTCGTAGATAGTGAATGCCTGGACGAAGAACTCGTATGCAAGCTCTTCGAATCCGGACTCGTCGGCGGCCGCTGCCGCCATAAGGAAAAGACGCAGCGACATTTCAGGTGGGGCCATGAGGCCCAGTCCGACCTTGGCGGTGTTTGACGGCGCCGGATTGTCCTCTCGGAAGAGCGCTCCGCTGGATTCATCATCGTCGGCAAAGTACTCTCTCGCCTTCGACATGGAGGAGATAGTTTGATGCACAAATTTAAAGAGAGCAGCAAGCCTGTCGTTGGGCACGTCTTCATCCTATGGATCAAAGATCGAAGATCAGCGACCTGTCCTTGCGGGAGTTCTCTGCAAGGTAATTACCTCCTCAGCGCCAGCTTTGTACTTCCTCGCCAGCCTGATAGTCGCGATGGCCAAAGGAGGAAGAGTAAAGCGGATGCGGATGTCACCGCCTTCTCCAAAATGCTTCCGTGCGGTTGACAGAAGCTGCATACGACTTCCATCATCAGCAACATCCTAGTAGTACCAGACACCCACAAAGAGCTGCGTACCAGAAACTCCTTTTCCGCGTCCCCATCTGCCGTCTTGATGAGATGGACCAACTTGGCAACCATGTTCTGTTCTTCGACTACGTCCTCCCAATCAAGAGGAAGCTCCTCGACCCGAGCCTGTCCGGCGTACTTCGGTCCGGTTTTCTCCTCCTCAATAGCGATGCTCTTGGGACCGAAAAGACCGCCGTCGTTCTGCTCTCGCACCATGACACTGCACAGCTCGCCAAAGAGTGCGTTGACGCCATCCTCCGTGTCGATGATGAAGTTGTTCGCGATAAAGGCGCGCAAAGTTGTAGTTGCCACCGCATGGGCAACCTGGCGACGCGTCGAGTAGGGTTGGAGGAAGAGGAGATCCGCGTAGTTGCCCGAAAGCGACAAAGAGCTACCGGCGCCTTCGTGCTGGGTAACACTGGACGGAAACTGAAGGATAGTGAGGACATTTGCGTGGTAAGCATGTACCGGACCGAGGAGCAGCTGCAACAGAGAGGAAACGGTCTTGCTGTTCCGGAGCTCAGGCCTGCGAGTATGATAGGTTTCAGACGAGCTCGACGGATCATCGCATAACGCGAACAACTTACGATTTCGCGTTTTGCGCTTCGATGACTTTGTCCTTCGTGAAGCCAAAGACCTTGTCGACGTAGTCCAGTCGATCTGGATAGCAGTTCAGGGAAAGTTGGCAGAGGGACACCAACAGCGCAACTACATCCTGGATCGTGAACTCGGGACGAGCCTTGACAAGGTCCGTGACCTGACGCCAAAACACCTCAAACAGCTGCACATCTTCGGGGATCCCGCTTGCAGGAGCATCGACCTCTTCTGCCTCTGTAGCTTCACTCTTTTCATCACGTGCTCGGGCAGCGTAACTTGCGAAGCGATCAATGAGACTGATCACAATCTGCTTCACGTTCACGTTCCGTTGGAGCTGAGCCGTGGCGGAAAGGAACGAGTCAAGAGACCGGAGATGGAAATCGTCGTGGAATACTTGGATGATGACTTCCATGAGATACTCTTGGGCAATGACGTCCTTGCAGCTCACGATTTCTTCGAGTATACTCGGCAGGACAAGAGTCTTATACGTTTCGAGATCCAAAGCCTCAAGTTGGCTAAGGCGAACCAGACTCGACCCCACGAGCAGCCTGAGTTCCTTCCTCTCCTGCTCCCGCTTTTCCCGCTCTCGGCTATGTCCTTGGAACTGCAACCGAACCCAAAGCTTGTTCATCTCGATAAAGTTCTGCAAGATGAACTGGATCGAGTCGTGGATGGTTCCGTGGGGACCATCTATCAGCCCATCGGGCAGATAGTCACGGGTCATCCCGCTAAGGTAGTATCGAAGGAACAGTCCGCGCGTCGGGTGCTGCACGCCGCGCGACATCTCCAACATATCCTTCATGAGCTCCTTGATGGGCGGAACATCTTCCTGATCCAGCTTGACCTCAGTCTCGCCTTCCACTAGTTCTGCACCGTTCGCGGCATCTCCAAGCGTAGCTACCGTGCCGTCAGTGGGATCTCCCCCTGCGCCGCTGGCAGCGATCGCAGCCCCCTGCGGAATCAGCTCTTTCGAGACACGCATGTAAACAGATCCGACCGTGATCATGAGGTACAGACGTGGGACAATGTTGCCGGCGTATTGTACCAGCTCGTAGAGATCCGAGAGATGATGGCGATGGTTCATGTGTGCATCGTAGAGGTAGGTTGTCAGGTGCCGGAGCTCATCAAAGATAGCCATATCTGACAGGAGCGGGGTCAGTCAAGCAGTAACTGAGGGCTTTGCAGCAGCTTGCATAGACTCCAAACCATACAAAGCTCATAGTAGTTCTTTGGGGTCAGGGACGAGGTTCTCAGCTCGGCGAGCATTGTGGAGCAATGCTTCAGTGCGTCCATGAGCTTGTGGGCGTCCTATGACCAGATTACTGCGTTCAACCAATGCTCGCCATGAGCCTAATCATTGCATGTATTCTTACGAGGTTCCGCTTCATGTGAAAGGCTTGGACCTTGACAACGGCGACTGCCTCTTCCAAGATCTTTCCCTGGTCCTCCATCGCTGGAGAACCTGGCGCGACAGCAACCATGCTGGAGGATATGGCTGAGACGGGGAGGCTGATGTACGGCTAGGGAAGGCGATTAAGGGCTTTCCTGCGAACCTGTGTGTTAGTTCAAGTTGCGAGGCTGGGAACGAAGATGTCTTTGAGGTGGGAATGGCCGGCTTTTTGACGTGAAAGTCCTGAACCAAGCGGCCGCCGCAAACAACTAGCCCACGTCACCACCATACAATTGTACCTCGTCCTGTTCCCTTTGCCTGTCCGTTCGCGAACTCCACATTCCCAAGGCAAACGGGATGGACTCCTTGCAGGTCCCCGACGGAGGGATACCGCCCCCACTGCCCGCTCGAAGACCATCGGAGGACTCCCAAAACGTGCAGGGCCAGCAGCGCTACTCGACTCGGAAGGCTTCCCTCTCTCCTAGGAGCACCGCCCACATACGGGACATCAAGGCAGCCGAAGAGGACGTCGACGAGGCAATGCAGAAGGTCATGGAGCACTTCAAACACGAGATCATGGGTATGCGTCGTCTTACAACTCCTCCGCGTGGTGCTCTGTCGTTTGCGACATCTTTCTGAGAACATTCCGATCTACAGTCGCAGCCGAAGAGTTTGTCGTCCTTCACACGATGACAGGACTTGCGCGGGACGCGTACAGTGACTTCAACGATACCTCGCAGGAGCTCATTGCCGGCATGGGCAAGGTGCAGCTCACATGTGCGTCATGGGATCCTTTTACTTTGCAGGTTTGGGCAGTCGGTAGCTGACAGTATCTGCAGATTCCGAGATGGACACGCATCTGAATCAGATCTTTGATCTGGAACGTCAAGTCTCGAGCATGGAACAGGTCATTTTCGAATTAGATGAGTACACGAAGCAGCTAGGTGAGGGCCTAAAGGTCGCCGCCGATACGTGGAAGCTCTGAGTTTGACTCTCGTTTCTTTGCAGAGCAAAACGTTAAACGAAGCAGGTAGCAATGTGCCTCGCGCTTTGTTTGCCCGTGTCTGGTCAGGTTGGCGGCATCCTCCAAACGCCGCAGACCGCAAGGTAATCTGGAGACGGGCGCTTCCTGATGCCATGTCGCCATGTCTCAACCCTCGAGTGATGTCGATCAGCAAGAAAGCAAGCCCTTTCCTACGTCCGGACAGCACTTTCAGTACACATCGATTTGCATGGTTTGCATCTTCCTCTCTAGCCCTCGAGATCGGGTCCACTATGGATATCGACAGCACTGCAGTCACGGACTGTACGCTCCTTAGCGATGACGCGTGAAGCCGCTGCAATAGGCTTCCTATCACCTGACGAGGCCAAGCATGTCAGGACACAGGAGCGTTACAAGAGCGGGAAAATCGCAAGGGGATGGGTCGCTCGCTGGAAACATAAGTCTTTTTCTTGCGCTGTTGCAAACTTTGGTAAACTCGTCATTCAATTGTACAGGAATGGTATTTATCTTGATTTACAAGTATTACACAACGTAGTCCTCAAAGAGTGCATCACTTGGCTACGGCCAGATGGACCTCCAGCCTGTAAATCACTCCCCCTCCTCCGTGGGCGATGAGATCGACGGTATGCTTGCCCCTTACGGTGGGAGTGCCGTGAAGGGTGAAGGTAGCGGCCGTCTCGTTATACGTGAAGGACAGCCCTTTGGGCAGCGTTCCGTTTAGACAGAGTTCTCCCCAAAGGCCCAGAGACTCAGGGATTTTGGCCGTGCTTATAAGGGTCCGAGGCTTGATTGGCTTTCCGACTCGAAGCGTGTGCAGGGATGGAGAGAACTTGAGGGCGCTGCTGGGCTTTCCACCGCATCCTTTCAGCAAAGCGGGGCACTGAAAAGTATGAAGTTAGACAACCTTGGAATGTGTACGATCCCACAAGTCACCTCACATCGTTGCAGGCGGCACAGCAATCACAAATGCAAAGGTCGTTGGGATTCATGTATCTCAGGGTGCCCCTCTGGCATTCGATGCCTCGCGCCGTACAGGTGTTGTTGCCATAGCAACCGCAGGCATCGACGTATTGCAGGAAGATTGCGGCGAGAACGAGCAAGGTCTTGATAAGTCGTGGGTGAATCATGATTTTGAGAGGATAATGTTACTCGATGGTGGGGAACGAGTTCTTGTATACTGACCTCGAGGCTTTTGAGGAAATCTCGGAAATCTCACATTAATAGGAGACTCTTTTTGCGATGCTCTTGGCCGCTGACGATCCTGAGCGTCAGAGGCGATTGTGTGTGTGCGCGTGAAGTAAGCAGGACGACCTGTCATCAACCTGTCAATTTGATGCAAACCTCACCCAAGCAAGTAGACCGACTGGGATAAGCGTGGCAAAACCGACCAATGCAATAATATTTCCTGGTGGATGTCGCTTCTGGTCGGAAGGATGATGGAACTCTGCTTTCGCAGGAATGACTAAGCGCTCACTAACAGGAAAGGTCATGGTAAAAGTTTGGATAATGCGATACTGCGCGTGCGAGAACGACGGAGTGAGCTGAAAGCCTATGGGGAAACAAGTGTGGCCATGGTACGGCGACGGTCAAGACGTTCCCTTTCCTTTCGCTGCCGTTGCAAATCGTCTCATACTCGCATGCGAAGTTTATGTGATGCTTATGTGATGCGAAGTTTATGTGATGCGAAGTTTCTGTGTTGCCCCTGATGCTACCGTTATTGCCTGCCAAATGAAGCTAAATGAAAGTGTACGCGTCCGCGCGCATACACGTCTCCCAGACTCGCTGATTCGCAGGACGGCAGCTTTGCGGTCTGATCACCACCATGGCGGTGAGTGAGGCTCATTGTTTCCACGACGTGATCGTTAGGGCACTGACGGTCAGGGGCAGGCCGGGGCAGGAGACCACAAAAAGGAAGACTTTCGCAAGTACCTCGAAAAGAATGGAATAATCGACGCCTTGACAAAAGGTAACTTCTCAACGGACGAAGACTTTCCTGAGGAGGTCATGATGTAGGCTCAAAGGCTGACCGTGCTCGCCTTAGTGCTAGTGGGCCTGTATGAGGAGCCCGAGAAACCAGAGAGTGCCATGGAATACGTCAAGCAGTTTCTAGGCGGACCATCCGACGTGGACGTCGAGGCTTTGCGCAGCGAGAACGAGGAGCTGCAAAGAAGGATAGAGGAGCTGCTGCAGCGTTTGGATGAGATGAGCGGAATAGCCGGACAGGTGCGTGGGAATTTTTTTTCATGTACTATGCACGACCGAGCATTGAACCGATTTCTCGCTCTGCAGTCAGCGACGCAGGATACACAGTCGGGTACATTGACGGGAGGGTCGCCCGTTGGAGGAGCAGAGGGCGTTCCCATATAATCCGGAAACCAGTTATTGTTATTCCCCTCCACGATAAAGTATGGGATCCGCTCGCAGTTCCCCTTTTGCCCTGAACGTCATGCCATCGCAACCTCTAGAACACTGTTTGGATAAGATATTCTTCGTGAAAAAGAGAGGTACCGGAACTATAAGCTACATCTTCCTAGAATAACCGATGATCACCGCGGCTATTGCTAATATCATAAAGCTGGGGGGCGCCCAGGAGCTTGGGCTTGGCAAAGATCACATGTCCTGCTTCACTGTCGGCTTGATGATACCTTGTGGGCGGGACACCATACGTGGTCTGATCATGAATCCACGGATTCAATGACGACTCGATGTGCTAGAGTGAAATGGCGGAGCTTAGTACCATTCCAATCCCAAGGTCGTCTTCGGAAGTTGCTAACCCCCGCCTACCTTGATTCCCAGGTCGGTGTCCTCCTGCTTGAGCCGCGTCGCATTTTTCTGACGATGTCTCACCAGCCAGTCCAGATCGGCGTGGTATGCCGTGGAAGCTGCAGGATCAAAGTGCTTGGCGTCGTCAAAGACGTCTGTGGCGCGATGTCGGAAATCACCCTGTCGCAGCGGCGCGTCCGAACCCCAGCGCCACGGGTCGGGATCGTTCTGCTTTGGATTTCAGAGAGTGGTGGGCTGTCGTGCCAAAAGTTGAGCATGAAGGGCGGAAGACTCATGGGAGCGTACCTGGAAGCCTTCGTTGCCCTTCGGCCGACGACCGGTACGCTGCTCGGCTGCTCGTCTTTGCTCGGCCAGCTTCGCCTCCTCCATCGCTAGACGCTCATTGTAACCTTGGGCAAACTTTTGAGATGGTGAAAGAAGAGGTCAGCCGTTTGTAAAGCACTACTAGCAGAAAGAAGCAGTTTCGATGTTGAAGAAATCTCATTCTCTTCCAGAATAGAGAATGCAGCTACGGAACAGGCAAATGTTTGATCCATCTTTTCCTCCTCCTATGCCAGTCTCTCGTCGTGGAGCATTTCCTTGGCGTTGAGGTATACCCCCTCTTATCGATTGTAGAAAAACCGGATGTCGTTGCAGGCGACCGGGATCCAAGCGCTTACTTTCTGACTTCTCCGCAAGCCACCCCGGTGGGTGTCGATCTGATGCGTAACGGGATTCAGTAGAGGAGCCCCTCCACCAGGTCGCCCAAAGTGCAGAAAGGTTGGATCAGACTATCAAATTCGAAGCCATGAGGTGAACGAACAAGACTGAACGGCGCCCTTATGGACTTGCCTACCTCTCCACGACTCTCCGTGGTTTGAAGATATTCGTTGACCGAGTTGTGGTAGGGATCCGTGCGCGGCATGGCACCTATGTCGGTGCGGACTTTTCGAGAGTCATATCGGACAGGTTCCTTGGAGAAGACCAACGAGTTTCGGATGTTGTCGGGATCTGTGACAAACGTGGTCAGTTCGGAGAAACAGGCTGATCGGACTCTCGGGGAAGCATACCACGAGCCGCAGGGTCCGTTCCAGAGCCTTTGAGCCTGACGAAAGGGTCCTGAACCTACAAGCTTCGTCAGCGGCAACGACGAGCTACCTGCCGAAAACAGTGAGCACAAACATTTTGCGGATTTAGGTGAGACTTGGCATCTTGCATTCCGAGACGGTTCTGAGCGTTGATCATCAGATTTTAGGGAAGCTGTTACTGACTGTCCATCTGGAAGAATGGTGAACTTACTCGCCGGGCAACGGCATCTTCTGCGTGCTGTCGGACGCGCTCGGCACGCCCCGAAGGCTCGCTTTCCTTGAATCCGCTGGTGTCCTTCACTGGAGATGATACCAGAACAGAGAATGAGATGGCCCTGTGAGGAAATCTGTAATGAACGCATGCAAGTGGACCTACCGGACGGATCGAACCGCGAGGAGCCATCCAAGTTCATAAACGTCAGCGACGTTGGGTGGTACTCATGATACCTCATCAGATCGAGAGGTCGAACCGATGGAATTGGAGGAAGAGACTGAGGAAGAAAAGCTTGACTCGGAGCGAAAGCAAACGTTCGATCTGTCCGAAGTGTGGATACTTATCAACTATAAATAGGATCAAAAAACAAAGCGGCTCGTTAAGTCGACGCCCGTTTCCTCTCTGCCACGCACTCCTATGAGAAAAAGATAGTCCAGCCCCCAGGAAACCCGGCTGCGAGCTTGCAGGCCGAAGATTCTGGAGTGATTTGAAAGTTTGGACAGCGGGCTATCAGTAGCGGCAAGAATGCGGTCGATTTGAAGACCATAAAACTCCAGGAGCAACAGAAGCGAGCTCCCTAATGTAATCCTATGGCAATCAATGAATCTAGCCTAGATCCTGAAGGCGTCATCGCCCTATCACTGTCCCTTGATTCGGGACGTCAGCTCTTTGATGATGAATGCCCTGTCTTTGGCAATCCCACCATCTCCCTTGAGAACGTCCGCATTCTCGAGCGCCCGCCGTTGCAAGTAGGGGATCGTGACTCCGATGGGTCCGTATGGAATGTACTTGAACACCTTGTAATCCGTGCCAGCAAGCGCATACGTGGTCGGGTCCTGCATGCCCATGAGCTGTGCGAACGCGACGGAACCCTCCTGTGGCGCAACGTGATGCTTGGCCATGGCCCTCTTGGCGTGCGCGATGGACCCAGCGTTGTGAGACGCGACGACGAACGAAAGTGGTCGGGTGTTGGGATGGGCGTCCGATCCAGGTGTACTCGATGCTTCGACGGTCGATGGCGTCGACGTCGAGATCTTCTCGATCAGAAAGTCGATGGCAGAGTTGTACGCGGCGTGGGTGGCTTCGAGGTTCGGGTGGATGGGGTCGGAGATACCGATGGCTTCTGCTCGCTCGCGCTCAGCGTGCATGTAGGCTCCTCGTACAATCTTGATGCCCAAGGCGTATCCGCCGCGTTCGGCACGTTCAACGTCTCGGACCATCCGCGAGTAGGCGTCGCGAAGGTACAGCTGGTAGGTATTGTAGATGACGGGACCACGAGGTGATCCCGCGGGAAGCGTTGTTGCGTTGAGAGCTGGGTTGTACTCGCGGCACAGCATCAGACCGACGTCGTCCACGGCGGGCTGGAAGTACGTCTGCTCGGCATCCACCATGATGCGAACACGCTTCTCGCGAGCATGCTGGGCCACGCCCTTGATGTCGGGCATGACGAGAGTGGCAGTGTCGATGTCCTCGTCCGACACAAGCGGGTTGTCAGGGGTAAGAGGTGCGAGCGGGGCTCGGACAAGCAAGCGAGCAGAATCGGGGTTGGACAACGAGAACGTGTCGCTCATGTCTATCCAGTCAACCTTCCCATCCTTGTCCTTGTCTGCCAGTCGGAACACATCCTCGCCCTTCTTCCCTGACAGACCAGGAAAAACCGTGGCGATGGACGCAAACTCGTTCGCTGACAGCTTTCCGTCCCCGTCCTTGTCCGCATCGTTGAAGGCGCGCTGCAACAGCAGGGCAGTGTTGCTCCAGGACAGCAAGATCGATACGGGCAGGAGAGCCGTGACCTTGATGGCGATGAAGCTCCCCGAGGTCTGGCTGGCGATGTCGATGCTCTCGCGAAACTGTTGGGCAACCTTCTTGCACTGCTCGTGCGCCGCCGCTCCCGTCAAGGAAGCTTCGTCCACGTCCGCCTCCAGAGCCAGATCGAGGATGCTCCCCACACGAGCTTTCTTGAACGCGTCCATGGTCGGTACGACTTCCTTCAGATCCTCCCCGCCTGCCAGAGGGAACAAGATGAGTACGCGGACAACACCAAGCACAAGGGGGGTACGACGTACCGCAAAAGTGTCGGAAGAACGTCCGCTTGATGATGGCGTAGGCAGGTGCATTCATGTGGACTTTCTCCGCAAAGTCGAGAAGGGTAGGAGAGGCTTTGACGAGCCATGGCATGGCACAAAGCTGGAAGACGACAAGGGAGTTGACGAGCTCCAGTGTTGAACGCGCCTTGAAAGGGCGGTCGCCTGCTCCCGCAGCGGTGGGTGCTGCTGACTGAGGTGGTGGGACGGGGTAATTGGAGGAGGAAGCCGGAGTCGTTCCGGCGTGAGTGGTGGCAGCAGCAGCAGCAGCAGCAGCATTCGAGTTGGCCTGGGTCTGAGTACGCCATGGTGGCAAGCCTCGATGGGGTGCGTTGGCGGTGAGGCGGGAGAACGACGACCGTGGACGGACGGACGGAAGAGCAGCCAGCTGGCTTCGAGCGAGAAGTCGTGATGCCATTGCGAGTGACGGGGAGTGCTATGGACGGGACGGGGGCGAGGTCTCTCGATAACCAGACTCCTTGCTACAAGGCGATGGTGACCTTGGACGATGCAGCGCACGACTCCAAGACTCCTCCAGTCTACAAAGAACGGTCGTAAGAACTGTATGCGAGGACACGACTGACTTCAACAACACCCCAGGAAAAAAAAAGGGGGACGAGGGTGGTGGAAGAAGAAGGGAAGGGTGCCATCAAACCTCACCACCGCGAAGTGTCATGGGGACAGACACTCAGACAGACCAGGGATGAGCCACAGACGCCACGCACGCCAGGAACGCGCGTTCATGACGGCAGGGCTTTTTCTTTCCCCCGGGCTTCTCTTTATCCTAATCAGGAACCATTGAACTCCCTCGTCTCCTCTCCTGCTCTTGAAAACACTCCGTCAAGACGTATCCTCCCTCGTTCCACCCCACTTTCCACTATCGACACTTGGCACTGCACCTATTTATTGCCCCGTGAGCGCAGAGGGCAGAGGGCAGAGAGGTCGTTCCGTCCGCATGAGCTGCTGAAGCGTTCTCTCTCAGGGCTGATCTTTCATCCCCCCCGCCCTGGCTCCCGGTCTTTATTTATTCTCCCTACCTGACGGTTCTCGAAGATGTTCGAGACAGGTTCTGCACAGCCCCACAGGACGACACCGACTCTGGCTACTGGGATGGAGCGACCGAAGGAGTGGACGATCGAGGACTCGCCGTGGAAGGCGTCAAAGGTTGGCTCTTTCGACGGATGGAGGAGCTCGAGGTCCTCGGTCCAGACGGAGAGGCCGCCTTGGAGGAAACGGCCGCGACCATGGCGTCGCTCCTCGGCGGGTGCGGGTCGGATTCTCCAGTTCCACCGTCATGCGACGACGACGATCATGGTCACCGGAACTCCGGTCCGACGCACAGGGATGATGGCGCTTCCTCGCCGGAGGAGCCGGAAGCGTGGGACTTCCTTCACGACCCTGTCAGGATCCACGAGCCGCTGGCCGGGAACACGTCCGACGATGTAGAGATCGGCAACCAGATTTGGAACGCCGGTATCCTCCTGGCCCGGGTCCTCGACGAGGGACTTCTCCCGGATCCCTACCGAACGTCCATGACCCACATCCTCGAACTCGGATGCGGAACCGGGATCACTGCCGTCGTCGCCGCGAGGTCGCTTCCCTCGTCCGTCAGGATCACCGCAACCAACTTTCATCCGTCCATTCTCGCTACTGCGATGCGAAACATGGATGCCAATGACGTGGCAGATCGCGTCGACGTACGTCAACTCGACTGGAACGATCCTCCGTCCTCGGACCTTGCCGAGGGTGTCGACTGCATCCTGGCAGCCGATGTCGTGTACGATCATCGTCATGCGCGACTCCTTCCGGACGTCATGCGACGCATCTTTCGTGCATCCAGCGCACCAGTCGGGCGCGTCGTGATCTTGAATCGTATCCGAGATCAGTTTTTGGCACACGTCGCAGAGTTCGAGGTGAACATGGCTCGAGCCGGGTTCAAGGGCGGATGGCAATGGGTGGACGAGTTGTTCGGGGACGCTTGGAAAGGCGAGCGGAGATGATATAGACTTTATCTGTTCAGCTGCTACGACGTAGATACCATAGAGTAAGAGATGTAACTGGAAGTAAATCTTATGAAGAGACAGGCTTGCAGTTCGCCAGTATTATATACAATATTTTAAACATCCTGAACACTAGTATGGCAGTTGTATTGATCAAAGCTCTGACGGTGCAAGCACCGGAGCAGTGGCAAGCCCCGTTTCTATCGGCGTCCCTTTTTGCCTGGGGAAGTGCTTCGGAGACTCGCTATAAGAGCATGTTATCTAACAGGCAACAAATCAGAAAACCGGTTACGATACCCTATTGAGTACTCTCTTACCTTTCGGCGCCGTCTGCTGTTGCTGAGCATACTGGACCAGACTGGCAATCATCTTGTTGTGCATCTCCGCGTCCATAATGAGCTGCTCCTTGGAGTCTAGCCAATAGTTGGCTTGGTCCTGCATCTTCTGATGCGCGCTGGTCAGGTTTGCTACGAGTGCCGCTAATTGTGCTACTGTCTGCTGCCGGATCTCCTCTGTCGGGAAAGGCAAGAATGAACGGGTGAACCATCGACAGACAGTACAGCAATTCTTTTACCTTCAGCAACATCGCAAAGTTTTTTGGCCTCAAGGAGTTCCATCTCGCGCGAGTCCCGCGGGGTCTTGCCCTTATCGGCGGCTGAGCCGTCTCCCGGCAGTCGAGGTACTCCTGACGTACTCGGCGTCCCTGGTGCAAATGCACCAGAATAGTCGATCGATGCGCGTGGAGCTTGAGCTTGCACAGGTGTTTGCTGTTGCGCCTAGAAGCGAATAAGAATGAAACCATCAGCATTCACCAAGCAGATGGCCGCCCGCCCCTCACCCCTACCTCGTCGAGGATAATGTTGATGCCGAGTGCATGCTTGTAGGCTCTCCGAATGTGCGATTTTCGCCATCGGAACTGTGTGCTAGGATTGTCCGAATAGATGGTGTCGGACGCAAGCTTGTTCCAGAGAGCATACCTTACAAAGACCAAATCAGAGTTCTGTGCCTATTATGCGCAGCTCGGAAGTCAACGGGTGCATACCATGATGTCCCTTGGAAGGCAGAGTTCGGCACAATGGCTTTAGGACGATCGGTACCACCAGTAGGTCCCACAGGACTACCCAACAACGGTCGCTCTTCAAATATCGGCTGTGGTTGTCCAAACGTCGCAGGTGCCGTGTCCGCTGCCCGGGCGACAGCCGGAAACACTTTGGCGAGCTTGGCGTTGACGTCGCTCAACAGGGCAAGGTTAGTATCACTTGATCCAGCGACACTGCTCTAGGGAACGGTGGCAAGCATCAGCATCATGATGTGGCCGCCGTGAGCGGTTCAACAATGCTTACGAGAATCTCCCAAATTCTTTGCTCTTCCACGGGATCCGCCACCGGTGTTGGCTCTTCAGCTACGGTGTTGCGTTGCGCAGGGGTATTCGGAACGGACAAACATGTTGCAGTAACAGGAGGTGGAGGAGCAAAGTCCTCGAAATCCCCAAAATCGTCATCAGCCTCTCCAGCCTCAGGAATCGCCGGCGGAACAACCGTGGCAGATGGGGTGTTCGTCGAGAAGTCGGCAAAGTCACTGAAATCATCGTCATCGGACGGGACCCCAGCACCTGCTGTGGGTGGAGGAGGCAGGAATAGCGTTGAGCCGAACGAAGCCGGCTCTTCGGGCAAAGTTTGTGACACGTTCAATTCAGGTATATTCATTGATGGATTTAGAGGCAAGGGATCTTCGTTTGCTATCAACGCTGGTGGCTTGAATGGAGCATCAAAATCATCGTCAAGGCCTTCGTGCAGATTCTGAGCGAAACCAGTTCCATCCCTTCCCGAAGGCGGTGGGGGGGAGAAATGAGAATCCCTCTGCGGGGACCGGACCCGATAATGCGTCGGGCGCTTCTTTAGCCGGTGCTCCATTCAGACTAAGCTGATCATGCATAAGTGGTGGAGCGAAACCAGCGCTGATTCCACCCTCCTCCTGTACTTCTGGTAGTGGAACTGTGGGGGCCATCTCCTCTTCCCTGAATCCATGGTCAACGGACGGAGAGGAAATCACTCCAGGCGTCTCATCTGCCGCAGCGTCATCTCGCAATGGGAATTTCCTCAAATTGGGAGTAGCAGGAGTTTGTGATGAGCCGGCGGCAAACTCAGTAGAATCAATGCCAGCATCAATCGTCAAGTCTTGCGGTTCATTTGGACTAGTGGGGAAAACGTCGACTGGGATGTCAGGCAATGCCGAGATCTCAGCTGCTTCCGTTTGTCCAAAAGGTGGCCCGGCGCCGCTTCCCTCATCCCACTTTGGAAGATCATCTTCCGTCGAAAGAGGAAACGACGGAACGTCGGCAACTATGGAAATTTCCAAATGCACTTCTCCAGTAGGAAAAGCTGGCACCTCCACTGCTACTATTTGTCCAAATGGTGCCCCAGTCTCATCTCCCTCGTCCCATTTTGGAAGGTCAACCTCCATAGATAACGGAAATGGATTCACTCCTGGTGGGACCTGCAGGTCTGGCGCGTCGATGCGAGCCTCTGGTATGCCGGGTATATCATTTTCCGGCAATGGAACATTCAGAATAGAGGGAAAAGCAGAGACATCCACAGCTTCGGTCTGACCAAATGGTTCGCCCGCCCCGCTCCCTTCATCCCACTCTGGTAGATCATCCTCGGTGGAGAGTGGGAAGGGCTGAACCCCTGGAGATATCACGGCATCCAGCGCTCCCCATTGAGCTGCCGCGTCGTCCACGATTGACGGCGATAGGGGCGGAATAGCTCCAGATACAGGTTCGACGACATGGGAAGGTGAAGCGCGGGCGTCCAGTTGGGGCGTCGTAGCAAGCTCACTGATAGGTGTCTCGACTGCGGGTGAAAAGGCGTCTTCTGCGTCGGCGTCGCTGATCGAGCTCTGAGCAGGGCTTGCGCCGTCCTTTCCAGCTTTCTTTCCTCGACGTTTGGTGGGCATGGCTGGTTGAATTCACGCGTTGCTCAAATGCGTGTTGCGTCATGTAGAACGCAAGTTAAATGAACATGCAAAGCCACGTGGACCTTGTGTGCGTGGCACAGCATATGGCACAGCAACACCTCTCTCTGGAGGGAGACGCGTTTCCTCTGGGGTGTTAGTTAGGGTTGGGGTGGCTTATAGGTTAGGGTTGAGTGTCACTACTTCCCGTACTTGTCCGTACTTCCCGTACCCGGAGACCAGAGCTCGCGATCTAAACCGGATTCTCTGTCTCGCAAGACTCACTCGACGACCGCCGCAGTTACCAAGCTCAAGGATCAGTCCGTTCAAGGTTGATCAAAGGCAGCGATGATGCTCAACGCGCGCTTCTTTGCGCTGCTCCTTCTGGTCCTGTCCGTGGCATCGGTCCACTGCCGCAGCGCGACGAGCGCCAAGAAGATCGATCAGCTCAACTCGCTACTTGCGAAAGATACCGCCATCCGACTCGCGGCCGGAGATTTCGATTATGTGACGGCAGGCCCCCGCAACTACTCTTTGATCGTGTCGCTCACCGCGTTGGCGCCGGAAATGGGCTGCGTACCGTGCAGGTCAGGAAACCTGTCGGGTGACCGTTCGCAGGCTCTGAGAATGCCAACTCTAATCAGGAATGGATGACAGAGCGTTCGAGCAGGAGTTCAACCTCGTCGCATACTCTTGGCAGCGAAAAAACATCCGGAACAAACTGTACTTCGCGCAGTTGGAGTTTAACGACGGACGGGAGGTTTTCCAAAAAGTCCGTACAAGACGAGCCTTCTTCAACCTTCCTGCCAAAGCCCTGACCCAAGCCTTCGATCTTCTCAGCTCAAAGTGCAGTCTGTTCCTATGATCCTGCATTTTCCACCAACAGAAGCATCGAACGCCGATTTCGAGGTCTACGATCTTAACCGATGGTGCGTGGGTGAAGAGGCTTCTTGCTGGACGGCAGGCTTCCGTAGATGCTGATGCCATGTTTCATCTTCGTAGGGGTCTTACCGGCAACGCTCTGGTCAAGTTCGTCAACCAGGCCGCACACGTCAATGTGCGTTCAGAGCCCGAGTACATCCTTCCCGTCAAACCACTTGATCCATGATCTCTGACGCTGGCTTGGTGTAGTTTGCAGTGCGACGTCCCATCGACTGGAACCACTACGGACTTGTCGGCGCGAGTGGCCTAGGGTTCCTTGTGGCGCTCCGTCTTACGTGGAAATACGTTGTGGCTGTCTTGCAGAGTCGCAAGCTCTGGTCTACCGCCCTTATCGTCAGTCAACAGACATCGCGGTTGTGATTGAAAACTGGCTGACATGAATGCCTTCCAGGGCTGGTCCGTCTTGATGTGCTCGGGCCACATGTGGAACACGATCCGCACCCCGCCTTACACGGGCATGAAGAACGACAAGCCCGAGATTGTGGCGCCCGGATTCCAAAATCAGTTCGTGCTTGAAACTCAGCTAGTCGGCATACTGTGTAAGGCGCCACCCTTCTGTTCCCGCTTCGGCTCAGTCAGCCTCTGAATCGTCTTTCTTCATGCAGACGCTGCCATTAGCATCGCTTTTGTTATGATTGTGGTCAGAGTGCCGCGGATCACAAACTCGCTATACCAACGAATCGCAACGTACCTGCTAGTCGCCATCTTCATTGGACTATACGCAACCATGTTGCGGTTTTTCAGGGAAAAGAACCAAGGCTATCCATACCGAATCGTAAGCGCCGGATCCCCACCTTGTATGTTAGTCCTTGCTGATTCTTTCCTTTCTTTCCAGTGGCTTTGAAGGACTTTTATCGCTTGTAATGGAAGGGAGCGAAACGGCACGCTTTGTCGGGATGGTGCATATGTGGCGAAAACATGAGGACGTGCTGTACGCAAGAGAATAGAAACGGAGAGTCCTTCCTATTCTCTATGTAAATATCCTTGGTTTCCCATCCGCCGCAATTGGGACCTCAGGTGATCTTTCGCCTCCACATGTCGGCATGGGCAGTGCTGGCTTTGGCCCCTGAGATTTTCTTTAAGAAGGGGTGGGCCCAACCCATCGGCAGTCCAGCAAGTCCTCAAAGGTCGCCCTGTATGCTGGTTGAGCTTGTTTGCCGTTCGTCCCAGCAACGGGTTGAAGCAATGGGACCGCCAAGATGCGGCACGTCGAAGCGGGACCCCGGAAGAAGCCCAAGCACCAAGATCCGGGGCACCGGCGCCTTGGTTCTTCAACGGCGATCCTCTTGGGCGGACTTGTTCGGACGGGCATCAGATTGACCCCCTCCCTTCCCTCTCTCCACTCCTCATGATGCTGTAGTCTCTCTCACTCTCCTCCCTCCCGCTGCTTTCTGCAATCTCTCGCTCGCTCCTATTGGGTCTCTCTTGCTAGACATCTCCGTCGTATCTTTCTGTCCCCCCCCCGTAGCTTCTCCAGCGGTCGCTTCTTCCCCCTCATTCCTCGGGCTTTTGCCTCGTGCTGCTCCATGCTCACTCACATCCAGTCTCCGACTTCTTCGACGAATACCACCGCCGTCCCGACCGATCCTCATACATCGCCTGCGAAGCGAAAGCTTCCAGAGGATCCTCCCGTCCTTCGACATGGCACGGGAACCACCGAGCTCCACTATCCTCTTGTGCGCAGGACATCGGACGGCCAAATCCTGCAGGTCGGACCGAAGCGTCTCAAGTTGCTTGAGAAAAGGCTCGGAGCGGAACAGACTGACGACGATGAGGCGTTCACCGTAAGCGCCGAACGGGATACCTCTGAGCTTACCTTGGGATCGGGACCTTGCTTGATTCTCAAACTTGTTCCTGTCCAGGCCAAGCAACCATGCTCGACTTCGCCTTCCCAAAATGCCTCGAGAGCAGCAGAGGAAGCTTCTGCTCGGAAAAAGGAAATGTCCCTCTTCCTCCCTCCAATGACAGTGTCTCAGGAGACTCCGGAGAAAGTGGTCGAGGCGACGGCAACTCCTACCGGTACCTTCGACCAGCTCTCCACCTTCTTTCCTCATCCCCCGCTCAGCCCCGCCCGTCCGGATCCTGAGCGTTGGGAGGCGACGGAAACACCCATCGAGCAGCCCGCGCAGCCCGATCCCCCGTCCGGCGGGAAGAAGAAGAAAAAGTCACCGCACTTCACGGAGGGCGAGGACACCATGATCTTGCAGGGACACGAACGTTTCGGCGACAACTGGGAAGAGATCGTGGAATGGGGACAGTTCGATAGGTCCGTCCGCACGGCGGCTTCCATCAAAGGTCGCTTCTCTCGCCTTCAGAACGTCAGGAGGAAAGGTGGACCTTCGACGATAGACTCCACCGAGAACCTTGCTCCACCAAAGGCGCAGGTCCTGTCGAATCACTCCACGGACTCCTTCGAGGGTAACCCTGCGGCCGGCGAAACACCCGCTCGCCGTCTCGCGATGCTGGGCCGTACGGACGGATCGAGTCCGTATGTCCTGTGGCCCACCGGCGGCGCTCTACTTGATCCTGCACTGGAGACGTCCCTGCTGTCGGCGCAGTCGTCTCCAGGAGGTCGCGCTTCCACGCGCAAGATTCACGAATACTTTCCAAGAGCGGCCGGACAGTCCTTGAGAGGAGACAGGGTCGCAGATGCGATGCACGCCGAGGATGAAGCTCATCAGCCGTCGATCCTTTCGACGGCTGGCTCGGCCCCGGAGCAGGCCAGGTGTTCTCAGACCGAGTTGCAGCGATGGCGCTCCCAACTCGAACAGGAGGTCGCTGCTTTACGACAAGGGCTGGAGATCGCAGAAAGCATGCAGCAGAAGCTGCAAGCAGAGAAGGAAGGCGTGCAGCTAGAGTTGACAGCCCTTGAACAGCATCTGGATGTCTGTCGGGACACTGCCAAACAGAACATCGCGAGGATAGAGGAACGCGCAGAGGCACAGCTTGCGCAGGTCAGAACGCACCCTGCCTAACAACGCCCCACGCCAGAATCTGCTCTCAACCTCCTCCTTTTAGGCACGAGCCCTCATTGTCGATACCTTGCGCGAAAAAGCCCAGCGAGCTGCTGAGGAAGTTCGGCTGAGAGTTTCGGCTGACGCCCCTCGGTTAGGAAGCATGAAATACGATCGGTTGGCCTCTCTTCCCCATTCGAGAACCTCATGGGCAAAACTGGGCACTGATCCATGGTCCCTCAATAGGCACGGCATCAGCTTTGTTGAAAGATGGGACAACGGAAACGCACTTGAGAAACTGGAGGAATCTGTGGATCTTTTGACGAGGGAAAGGGAAGAGATCGAACGAGAGCGGAAAGTTCTCGCCAAGCGCCTCAAGCAAAGTAAGTCCTCGTCTTCTCCATACTTCCGTTCATCTGTGTAGCGTAAACTGATCGTATACGTCAGCGAAAGAAGCAGTCAGTAGCAAAGCCGACCAGCTAGCCTCGTCCCGCCAGCACACACAGCCCAACGCTGCTGGCTCAGCGTCGGCCCCTGGCCTAGAGCGCGTCTCGCCAGCTGAGTTTCACGAACTCGAAGTGATCGCCAAGCTTCGTTTGGCGCAGATCAAAACGGAAGAAGCCGACATCCGAACACAGATCGAAAAGCTGCACACGCAACGCACGTTGCATATCCGGCAATCGCGCAGGATTTACGACGAGGATCAGTCGCGCTTCGCACAAAACCCACTTCTAAACAATCGATACCTCCTCACATCTCTTATCGGAAAAGGTGGCTTCAGCGAAGTTCACAGAGCATTCGACACTCATTCCCTTCAACATGTGGCCTGCAAGATCCACTCCTTATCGGACCATTGGCCGGAAGCGAGAAAGCAATCGTACATCAAGCATTCCTTGCGCGAATATCGCATACACAAGCAGCTGGCGCATCAAAGGGTCGTGAGACTTTTCGACGTCTTCGAGTACGACCATCTATCGTTTGTGACAGTCATGGAACATTACGGAGAAGGGCTGGACCTGGAGTCGCACCTCATGGTAGTCAAGCAGATACCTGAGAAGGAAGCAAGGTCCATCATCACCCAAGTCCTCTCCGCGCTCAAGTACCTGAACGAGCTCGACAATCCGATCATTCATTACGATTTGAAACCAGGTGCGCTTCTACGTTTGCTGTATCCATGTGCGAAGCGACCGCTCTTGCTCATGGGTTATCCAAAATCGTTAGGGAACATCCTCATACACAAAGGAAAGATCAAGATTACGGACTTTGGCCTGTGCGTTGATCCTTGGACTGCATCTCTTATCCCGGGCAAACTAACCTCGAGTCACCTGTCATTTTCTTGTAGATCAAAGATTGTAGAGCAGGCTGATCCTGGATCTCACATGGGCGCCGGATTGCGCATGGGCAGGGACATTGAGCTCACCAGTCAGGGTGCCGGTACCTACTTCTATCTACCACCCGAAGTCTTCTCGACCGCCCGCAACAAGGAACCGGTCACGATATCCAGCAAAGTCGACGTGTGGAGCCTGGGCTGCGGTACGTGTCGGTTTGCCAAGCTGACGTCGTAGGAGATTCATCTGATCAACGTAACATTTCTTTCGTTCGACGATCAGTCTTCTACGAACTCCTCTTCGGGGCGAAACCGTTCGGGAACGATCAGTCCCAGCAAACCATCCTCAGGGAAGGGACCATCACGCGCGACGCCATGCGTCTCGAATTCCCGGTCAAGCCGGTCGTGTCTGCGGAAACGAGAGCGTTGATAGCCAAGTGCCTCGAGTACAGACAGGACCGGCGACCAGATGTGTTGACATTGGCGAACGATCCCTACTTCAATCCTAAATAGACTTTCCCGAAATTTTGGTTCTTCTGTTGATGCATTGCTATGAATAAGGAGCATCGTTCACTGAGGAAGCGTCGCATGGCCGCATCTACCTATGAGAGTGCTCGATGGGCATTGGGTATTTCTCACATGGCAGCGCTTTTATAAGGCAATAGCCTCACAAGCGCTATATGATGAGTAGGGAGTCGACGCGTACTTTGGATTACGCTATGATCAGGTAAGCAACTGAGAGACCCGAGAGCTCCCTTTCTCCGCCCCCGCCACGAATCCAGGACCTGGGGGCGAGAAGGAAAGCTTAGCGCCCTCAAACGGCTCTTCGGCGCCGCGACGACTCCACCATCCCACGCATATCTCAGATACACAACAACCTTATTGCGTGTGGGTTTCTTTTTTTCGGCGCCGGGAGGATGGACACGTTGATTGCCGCCGCCGCTGCTTGCCAGGGAGAGAGTCCGTCGGTTCGATCCACCACCGCAGCCACCGGCACGGGCGGACCGACCTATCATGGATACATCGCGTCGACTCAGGACTGTCTGCTGCTCTTCGAGGCGACTCGGGTGGGTGTCCTTCGACGAATCCAACGACGGCTGTCTGAGCAGGAGCGCGAAACGTGGATCCGAAGTGGGTCCGTGTTCGTCTGGGAGGAGGACGAGAGCGGCATAAAGCGGTAAGGGGGTGGCGATCGGTTGTGTCGGATCCCGAGTTGGTTGCTCGGTACTCAAAGTCGGTTGCGGGCAGATGGACGGACAGCAAGAACTGGTCTCCCTCCCGAATCACGGGTTCCTTCCTCGTCTACAGGGAGGTAGACGAGACCACGGCCCGTCGACGCGTCTCCTCGATCGACTCGGACGAGACCTCAGGCACCACACGCATCGGACGTCGACGAAGTTCCATCTCGACCCTCGGCAGTCCGCTCCTCACGAAAAAGTCCATCTCGGTGCGAACGAAGGAAGGCGGAAAGCTCCACGTGGTGTGTTACTACACCAAGTCGGACGTCACGGCGGGACATCTCCGAACGCCGCGAGACGACCCGAGCCTGCGCTCGTTGGCCATCAGAGCCGGACTGTACCCTGAGATCCTGCCCGAGGTCTCCCTCATGCCCTCGCCTGCGCCCGGAACCGCGACCACATCTGCGGGCGTCGAATCTTCCGACAGCCACGTTCAAAGAACACATCCCGAATCCCCAGAGTACACTCGATATGAAAAGGACCGTAACCTTCGTGCACGACAGCACGACGAGACGGACTCTCCACCGACGGTGCGTCGTCATTCCTTGAACAACGGAGATGATCGTGTTCGAACACCCAGGACGACTGCCGGACGAGCGACAGCGTTCGTGCCAGCCTCTTCATCCAAACGAAGCAAGGGCGACGAATGCAGGATCGTCACGGACGTGCACGGTCAGTATCGTGCCCATCCGTACGGTCGAGAACTTCATCCGAGCCAGCAGCACCACCACCGCCAGCAGCAACAGGCGCTGTCCACAGCGCCCGCCGCCTTTCGCTCGCCTGACAGCCTAGGAAACGGCTTTCCTTACCAGCTTTCGACCCCGCTCCCACGGGATGATTGGGTGGTGAGCCAGACTGGGACCGCTCAACCCCTTCCGAGCTTGCAGGCGACGGTCGTCGGCGAGGAGAGCGAGGCATGGAACGGCTTGTGATCACGTGTAGCGGGGGATACGGAGAAGGCGCCTGCGAAATGTTGCGGTAATACACAATAGTGGCAAAAGCCTGGCTTTCTGTACGGGGCTGAAGGCAGACTGCGCAGGAGTTCCTAAAGGAGACAAAACGAAATCTAGGTGGGAGAGGGGAACGCTTTCTTATTTACACAAAAGCTCATCCCTTCGTAGCATGATTTCGAGATCAACGCGCGGGATGATCTAGTCGAAGAGACCGAAGCCCATGTCCTCATCCTCCTCAGACTCCTCAGCCTTCTCCTCCTCCTTGGCGGGAGCAGCGGCGGCGGCACCAGAGTCACCACCGGCAGCGGGGGCAGCGGCAGCGAACTTGGAGGGGTCAGCAAGGATCTCGCGGATCTATCGGTCGAGCATATTTGGTTAGCAAGGTCAATCATCAACAACCAAGCCTGAGAGTGCCAAGAACTTACCCTGTCAACAGCCTCGAAGGACGTGTCGGTCTCGAGAGCGACGGCGATGACGTTCTTGTAGCCGTTGATGAGCAGGTGGGGAACCGAGGCGACGGTGGGGTAGCTGATGGCGAGGGAGATGGCCGCAACGGTGGTGATGCCCTTGAGGAGGGTTCCGATGAGGTGGGTCTCGTCGATGTCGAGGATCTCGGGGGTGAAGATGGTTCCGTTGTCGTAGACGGCCTCGACGGTCAGACCGTAGGTGAAGGGGGAGATGTTCATCATGTTGAGCAACATGGCCTCGGAGGCTCCGACCTTGTTTCCCTTCTTGATCAGGGGCACGTCGTTGACGATCTCGATCAGACCCTTGGCAATCTTGGTGGGGATGTTGAGGGCCTGGAAGAAGGCGGTCTTTCCGGGCTCCATTCCGGTGTTTCCACCGGGGATAGTGACGTCGACGGGGGCGACGGCACCGGCCTTGGCGGGAGCCTGGACACGGTTGCAGGTGATCTGCTCGCGGATCTCCTTGAGGTCGCCCTTGGTGAAGACGAAACCGACGTTTCCACGAACCACGTTCAGGAGCTTCTCGTAGTTGGGGTTGTCGGGGAGGAGGTTGCGCAGGGCACGACGGACCATGGTGTTCTTGCCCATGAGCACGACGGCCTCACCACGGAGGGCGACACGGACCTGGTGCATCTGGTTGGAGCCGACATTGTCGACGTTGACGACGAAGATGCTGGGGTACTCTTCGAGGAGAGTCTCGAGCTTCTGGAAGTAAGCCTCCTTCTTTGCGCGACCTGTGGATTGTGGGGGACTGTTGGATCAGCAGTTGCGGCAAAAACGACATCCACCAGCCGCTCCTGCTCTTCCTCCTTGTCGGTGAACATTACCGTCTCCCTTTGACATCTTGAGTATAAGTGGCAAGGGGCTCCTTGGAATTTAAAAGACGGATGCTGTTTTGCTGTTTCTGAGCAAATGGAGGAAGGGGTCTGGACGTCGTAGTATGACCTGAGGGGGATCCGCTTTTTTCTTCTTCGCCTTTCCACACACACATCAAGAGACAAGCCACCGCCTAGAGCTGGACAGCCGACCAAAGTCCGCTGCTCTCAACGCTCAGCGAATGGTGGTCAACACTGTCACTTTGCGAGCAAATGGAAGCACAACCGTGCTGAGAATGATACGAGAAGTTCATGCTTTGCACTTTGGGGGTATGTCCGATGAAAAAGAGACGTCGGCAGACCAAGGCGACCCCTTCCGAATGAATGGACAGCTCCGACATCCTCCCGTTCTGAACCGCCAAGCGGATGATCAGAAAGAGCCTAAGCCTGCCGCATGGATTCACAACGAAAGTCCAGTCGATGGCTTAGACTTATGAGAAGGTCATGCCTGTTGGGCATGTAGGTGTGTAAGGAAGGGGCGGCCGCCGCACCGCACACTTTGATCTACCTGTCATTTTTTCCTTCCTGATGGACCCAACGGTAAGCTTCTCGACTCTGCCAATCAGCGTAATGACGCTTCTTCTATCAATCTGTCGTCTGCGTGCATGACGGTCTGTCTCTTCATTGACCAGGAATCTGGACAGCTCGCGGGCTCGACCGTGAATCAAGCAGCAGCGTTTACTCACGACCAAAGGACATCGTGGCGCTGAACACGCGATATAGGAGTGGGTCGGGGGAAATCCTCTCTCGGTTTCACATGGCCTGGCATGGACTAAAACTGGAGATGTGGCTTGGCGGAGATGGACAGAGAGAGAGAGCCACGGGGCAATCTCACGTTTCAAGATGATCCTCGCGATCAAACAGAGAGAGTCTGGACCCAAAGGATATCCTTGTAGGCGTGCAGCGCGCGTTTCCAGTCGGGGAACGATGGGACCCTCTGAGAGCGGGACGAGATAAAGCCCAGAGTGCGAGGGGACGTTCGCTTCACCGCTCCTGGAGCCGTTTTCCATCAACTCATCCGCCAGCAAATCCAACATGTCATCACCTAACGGCAACCCAATGAGAGACGTATGTCTCCTCGACCTTCCCCTCGAGCTCCTTACATCCATCATCGTCCGACTACCGGTCCTTACACCCCTGTCGCAGACCAGTCGACGTCTCCGCCGGATCACGCGGGAATCACCGACGCGACGCAGTTGGGCCCGTCGGCTTCTGCGACCGTACGACGGGGATTGGAACAAGATCATGGCGGACGTTTGCTTGTGGGGACGACCTTCTCAGGGCGGGATCGCTGCGTCGGCCACGCGAAGAGGCGGCCTCGCTGCACCGGGCGTCCTCGGAGCCTGCGTGACTGTCCTTCCCCCATCGGCGGACCAGTGGCCCGCGGTGTTCGAGGCCGCGTGCGTATGGAACGACGTGGAGGCTGTCGCCGCCGGAGTGAGGTTCTGGAGCGTCGCAAAGGAAGGCGAAGAGTCGACCGTCCATGCGCTTCACGGTGTCAGGTTCGCAGCGTTGAACGGAGCAGCGGATGTGGTCTCGCTTCTGACGGGGACTGGGAATCACGTTCACCCGACAGACGTCGATCTTCGAGACTGGTCGAGGCAGCTGGAGGGAGAGACGATGGACTCCCTCGCCCGGGGTCAGGTCCTCACCGACAAGAGGAGTCGACAGCGTCGGAGCGCTCTTTCGACGATCCTGGACGCTCTCGAACCAGCGACAAGGCCGAGCGCAGCGGAGAAGCTTCTCTGCGCTGTGATCGGAGACGTGGAAGCGATGCGTTTGTGTATGGCTGCAGCCGGCGTTCCCCTTACCGTGACGTCGCGACGGGAAACCTTCGTAGCAGTGACGACCTTCCTGCGTTCGTTACCGCTGCAAGTCGAAACCGGAAACGACCCCATCCAGTTAGCCATCCAATCCTGCATCGTGCTGCAGGACGATCCAGAAGCCATCAAGAATCTCATCGTATTGGGAAAGCATCTGATTCGAGCTGACGCCGTGATCCACCTACTGCATCACGCGTTGGCACCGCCTACCCTTCCTGGCATTATACCCATGCTCCTGGACATCCTTACCCCGTCCGACGTCCAGTCGTCGCTGAAGGACCTCCTGGAGCTCGTCCTCCTGACGGGTCGTCAAGATCTCATGGACTTGATCCTCGCTCGAGGAGTGGATCTCTCGTCCCCAGCCTCCGGTCCATCCGTCCGATGGACGCTTCTGAACGGTGTCATCCACAACAGTCGAGCTGAACCTGAACACGTCGCGACGGTTCGAAAGGGGTTCGAGATCATCGCTGGAGCAGGTGCGGATGTCGGACGGGACGGACCGACGGCGTTGGCGTATGCGTGTGAGCTTGGGGATCCGTGGACGGTCGAGTTCTTGTTGCGGAATGGCCTGGACATCAGCGGGAACATTGGGGGAGTGGCGCTAGTTGTCGCGAAGAGGTCCGGCGTCATGTCCTCCGAGGTGGTGGATATCCTGACTAGGGCGATCTCTTCGCCCACGTAGTTTGCAGTAAACTCAAAGTAGCAGTAGGATTAGACATTCAAAAGAGCGACTTCATCCTTCATGCATGCCGTTTGCTCTCCTCGTCGACGTGTCTCCTGGCGGAAAACACGTCATAGACAACTCTCTATTCTGATGTTCATACTGACATTGCATGAGATGCGAAGGCATGATTAGATATGGAATTGTGAGCCAAGAATAATATTTGAAAGTAGGAGGAAGTTGATAGGGGAAAATCCTTTAAGCCTTGTTGACGAACTCGACGCCCTTGGCGATGTTCTATGACGGGCAGAAAAGCAGAAAGGTTAATACTGGTCACGACCAGGAGATAATAGGCCGAGCTTACCTTCTTGAGCTCGGGTACGACAGCCTTGAACAGCTCCTTCTCGTAATCGGAAAGAGGACCGATCTCCTGGATCTTGGCAACACCTTCGGTCTGAATTCGGCGGAAAGGAGAATGGTATCAGGAGCACTGGACAGCAGGGCATTGCACTGAGGTTACCTATACTTACGCCGAGCTCAACGTTGGTGGAGAAGTACTCGACGCCCTCCTTAGCGGCGATGTGCGACTTGACGTAGGTGGGCTCAACGATGCCCTTCTCGCCCGAAAGAGCGCGGAGGAGGGAGTCGGTGAAACGGGCTCCAGCCTGGGCCATGGAGAGGGTAGCGGATCCTGAGGGGAAAAAGCAAGTCAGTGTGATGTGTTCAGGTATTGCACTCAAGCCGACGAGCTCCTTAAGAAGACCCCTTCAAAGTCCATCCGCAGGATCCACCGCTCCCACTTTCTCATGTCCGCCTCCATCTATTTTCGAAGGTTCCACGCTTACCGGTTCCGTCCTTGGCCTTGACGACCTCGTCGCCGCCGAACTGGATGCGGTTGGTCAGCTTCTCGGTCTCCTCCTGGGAGAACTTGATGCCGGTCTGGCTGAGGAGGGGCAGGATGGTGACTCCGGAGTGTCCGCCGATGACGTGGACTGCGATCTTCTCGGGGTTGCTGCTCTTGGTCTGTCCGATGAAGGTGGAGGCGCGGACGACGTCGAGGGTGGTAACACCGAACAACCTCTTGGGGTCGAAGACGCCGGCCTTCTTGAAGACCTCGGCGACGATGGGGACGGTCGAGTTCACGGGGTTGGCGATGACAAGGATGTGGGCCTTGGGTGCGTGCTTGGCGGCGGCCTCGGCGAGGTTCTTGACGATGCCGGCGTTGGTGTTGAAGAGGTCGTCACGGGTCATTCCGGGCTTGCGGGGAACTCCTGCAGGGATGACGATGATCTGGGCGTCCTTGAGGGCATCTCCGAGCTGCTCGGGGCCCTTGTGGCCGGTCACGACGGAGTTGGTGTTGATGTGGGAGATGTCAGCGGCGACTCCGGGGGTGTTGACAATGTCGTAAAGAGCAAGACGATCGATGTTCTTGTTGAGCTTAAGGAGCAGAGACAAGGGCTGACCGATGCCACCGGCGGCGCCAAGAACAGCGACCTTGGCACCGTTCTTACATTGCGAACGAGGAGGTCATTAGATCTCGGAGGAAAGAAGACGGGGGCGCGGAAAGGGGAAGCTATCGAGGGATGCATTACCTGATAAGCAGACGAGGCGAATCCGCGAGCAAATATGCGAGTAGCGATCATCGTTCTGAAGCAAGCGGGTGTATCCTGTAGGTTGTTGGGAGGGTGATGCTGGATGCACGGGATGAGGAATGTCGGGGAACCAGAGCGGATTTCCCCGGGGGGAAAGAACGACCAGCCAACCACCCAAAAACCACCCGAAGGGTAACCCTCCGAATGGAAAGACAAGCCACAACGCTGGGGAGACCGTTGCGGGGAGGCTGTAGGCAACGACCGCTGCATCGTGTAGCGTTGGATCATGGTGTGCACAAGGTTCGTTTTGCAACATGGACAAAGCCATCCTGCAAGTCTGTCTGCGAAAGGTCGTCATCATCGTCCTGCACCTACTGTTTCATACATAGGTAGGGTCTAGTTGAGCCTACTGCTGGGGGCGGAGTGCCACGTGTGTTTCATCGGGAGTTTCGTATGTTGCGCATAGCGTTTCTTCAACAACGCATCCCTTGCTTAACTATCTGCAATACGTTACACATTCCCTGCGCCTGTCCGCCTGGCCCTGTTATTCATTACGATTTTCAGCTTGGGCTCCGTGTACACGGTCGTTTCTGTTCAAAGTCAATTGTCGTGCCAGCACCTCAGTTACTGCTGACCCTCCCATCGCCGTCCCTCCGACTACGAGTGACCGCTCCTTCCAATTGATGACTCGGGAGCCAGAACTTATCTCTAAATATCACCCGTGTACCGCAGAGCAGTGGGCTTACAGAACGGTCCTGAGGGCTGCCGAACTGATCCCAGGCTAAGCGAACGCGAATGGCACCAGCTTCCGCCGCAGGACAAAGCAGACTGCAAAGCTCACGTCGCACGGCAAGATTGTCATTGGGATTCCGTCGCGCCAAGAGCTGTGTGGAACCAGAACATAAGCAAATCACACTGACTGGTTGACAGGGACAGAGGTCGAGAGACTTCCGTCATAGGGTCATTGTGATCGCTTTTGTTCTGGTTCGAAGTGTCAACAGACTTCGACTTGTATCACAATGGTTGCTCCGCAACTCACCCAGCTCCACCAGACTCGCGCAACAGTTCTTTCATGGCTTTCCAGGAAAAAATCCCATGGTTTTCCAGATGTACATGGGCCTACGGCGGATTCGCGGATGGGCAACCCTCGCGAATCCGCGAGCAATACATGGCATGCCCTGCTGCGAGACTATTGAATCGATTTGAGATTACATAGCTACCGTCCTTTCTTGCACTCATAGCAGAGCCGCGTCCGTGAGACATGTGACGTCGATGATTATGTACATGTATGTTGCGCATAGGCGTACAGGCTAATGTGTCAGTCGGTGAGTCGCGACAGGCGATCGTTGCGGCCGTTTGGCGTTTGTAGACGGCCTCATAGGGTTCTACCAGTTCAGGAGGGCCAACTTTACATGTCGTTTCCGTCGCTTATGACCCGGGCTTTTGACGATTAAAGAGCGCACATGCGAGCCGTCTAACATCGCTGCAATGGAAAATCATTAAGAGCGAAAACGATACAGTACATTTGGTTCCATTTGACAGAGGCTCAGACAATTCCGAGGGCATAGGATGAGATGGTCGGGCGGCCGCATCGAACAATGGGCATTGTTTTCTGCACGCACCCTTTTTGGACCGCTTTCGCGTTCCTTGACCACTCCCAACTCACAGCACACTTGACCTGCGTGTACCGTTTCTCACCGAGAGTGGATTCCCACTTTCCATCAATGTCCATGCATGTACATAGGTCACCTCGTACAATGGCCCTCCCACCCCGCCGACATCCTGCCCGGCTTCCAGGCGGCGCCCGGGTTGCCCACGGCCACACAAGTGTAGCTGGCCATACAAGTTGACCTCTCGCTTTCAGACCAAACGTTAGCATCATACAGTACACACGCGGGTCAAGCCCTGAAGCCACAACTGAGCCACGTCCTTGGAACCCATCTACTTTTAACGAGAGCGAGGGACACTAAGCGCAGCGCATCGCTGATCGCGCGGTTAGAGACCCTTGTCGAGCCCCCAAGAGAGCCGAAGAAGTAATCGCCCCTCCGTCAGGTGCGGACGCCGCTATGGGAATCCGGATTTGCATCGAGTCTTGCACGCTAAAACTCCATTCAACTTCCTTTTGCCGTAGGATGGACGATGATAACGATGATGATCAACAGGCTCCTAGATCACGTCGACGACTGATAGTTCCGACGCTGCCTGTCGAGATTCTTGAACGCGTCTTTCGTCATTATGTCCTGACCTACCACCAACCTCGCGCTAAACTCTTGGAGGCCTGTCGCGCCTGGCGATCGATCGCCATTTCGCTCGGCCCACTTTGGTCAAACATCGCCTGGTGTGAAAGTCCGGCCACGGCCAGGAACGCGGACGCCCTGCCCTGCCGCAGCATGACAGCGTTCGCCTTCCACGTGTCCCGCGCGGCCACAAATTGCGTGGAGGTCGAGCTCGAGATATGGCATCAGACGGAGGTGCTGCCTGATTACGAGGGCATGACGGACGTGATGTGGGCAGCCATGGTCTGCATCGCTCGGTGCAGGTCCATGACTCTATCGATCCCTGGATGTCTTCTTCAGATTCCGGAACACAGCCTGACTACCCTCACGTTCATAGCTTTGCGGAGCCTCACCCTCATCGAGAGTGGTTGGCCTGCGTGGGAAGGAATGGCCGACGGTTTTATGCGTGGCCTGGCCTCTTCGGCGCCCAATTTGACGGAACTTGGAATCGAGTGCAGGCTTCGGCAGCAGCCCTGCTTCTTCTCCATGTCTCGCATGCCCACCGTGGTCCTTTCCCGCATCCAGAAGCTGCGGCTGGTCGACTACTGTGATCGCGTTCCGTGGGTGGATCTGATCAACCTCCAATCGCTGTTTCTTGCTGCGCAGGTTTCGGGCTTAGCCAACATTCCCGCTGTGTTGTTGACGCAGCTGCGTCACCTCGTCCTTACGGGCGTTCGTTCGGAGTCATGCTCCTACCACGACTACCTTCCGAAGAGAGAATCATTCGAACATCTACGGAGCCTCGAACTACGTGATTGTCGGTTCGACCTGTCGTTCATCATGTTATCCACGCTCGAAGAACTTGCCATCGTTGATTCGGTTAGGCCAATCCACGACTTCATAGGAAATCTTCCTCCGACCGACCCCTACCCACGCTGCTTTCACGTTTCCATGCGACCGCGCGTGCTGCGACTGGACATCACGGCAGATCCGTTTCCTTGGACCGAGACAACGACGTTACCGCTGTTCAGCTCCGTGCAGGAGCTGCATGTGACTGTCGTCTCCTCCCCTTCGCCAACGCTCGAGCTTCCAACCTGGCTTGTCCGAATCCTGGTCGACGACGCACAGAACTCGCCAGCCGCGTTCCCGAACCTGATCGCACTCACCGTTCTCCTGCCCACGCCGACGTCCACGTACTTGCCAACACCCTTATCGTCGACGACATCATTGGATGGATCGGCTTCTCGAGCACGTCCTCGTGACCCAGCGGCATTGGACGATGCCCTGCATCTCGTCAAAGCTTTGGTCCGACGACGCGAGGAAGTCGCTCCAGGCATGGTTCCGCCTCTCCGGATGGTCAAGGCCGGACTCTACTTCGTCCCTCCGGCGGTCCGTCTGGCCAGCGTGCAGGATCCCCGCGCCTGGTGGCACAAGGAGTGGATCACGCTGACACTTCCTCTCGTCCATGCAGCTGGGAAGAGAAATCCGGCGGAAACAGGCATTCGACTCGGGAAGGCGCGCGAGCCTTCTCGTTGACCTGGATGCCACTGAACCCTTACTGTCACTCTGCGCCTCTATATCTTTTTACTAGTAAATGATACCTATTCGCGACGTGTTCTTCCTCTCCGTGTGTTGGCCTTGCCAGCGGGCATGGTTTTCCTGATGATGCCTATAATATGATGCCGAGACGCTTATTGCACGCAGAAGCGACCACGGGAGTTTGTGTTTGCAAGGCTCGGCGACTTTGATTTTGGATTTGGACAGCCTCTTTTTGGAGCGTGCAGCAGCGAACCGTAACCGTTTGCCTTGCAACCAACGACATCGGTGGGAAGCTCAACAAAGAAAACAAAACAGCAGGATGGACGAACAATGGTCGCTTTGCACCCGCTTCTCTACAGGTATACACGCAGTACCGTAGCATGCGCATGCCCTTTCGCCCGTCGCCGTCTTCACCCGTCAAACATGGAGACTTACTGGAGAGGACTGCCCGATCTGGCACGTGGGATATCCACGCTGGAGCAACGGAGGGGTGAGGTGCAGTGATGGGGCTCGCACCGCCGGTTTCTCGGTGCTGTACACCGTTCGTTTCTGTTGTGTTTTTTCAAGAAGCGTTGTTGTATCCTTTTGGAAGCGCCGCCCTCGCCGCCCCTGCCTGCTCGTGTCCCGCACCGCCCAGGCTGTGTGTCGAGACACGTCGAGACCGACATTGTTCGCAGGCACTTCGTCGGACCTCTGGCTGCTTGCCCTTGTCTCAAGCTCGCCTTGGTTCCTTCTCCGATACATCACCGAGAGGTCACGTCCCTCCAAGTTCATCTAGTCCCGTAGCTCGTGTTCTGAGACTGGACTACCGAAGATCACATTCTGACACACAAAGATCACCTTTGCCGAAATGGCATCAGTCCCCACAAATCCCGATCAGATCCTTCAGGTTCGTGAGACTGGCTCAGATTCTATGCTAATATGCTCGCGACGCGGCCATGATGCTGGTGGTTCTCGATCAGATTCAGTCCATAGGCTTGTCTCTGACCTCTTCCGCTCACGCTCCACCTCTTTTTGCTAGGATGTCTCGTTGGGCTCCTTCCTGTCCGCGCTCTGGGTCTCTGGAGCCACTGGTCTCGCATTTTATACGGCGTTTACAGTGCTTCGACCAAGATTCCCATTGATCTAGTAAGCGGCTGCAAATCTCGAGAGCTGCCTGCAGGTCCATATTCTGATCCTTGATCCTAGCTCGCCACGCACATTTCTCGTACCCAAAAGGTATGGGATGCCTGGTTTTCTGAGAAGCGACATGTACCCATACTCATTTCATGCGTGCTCGCAGGATCGCATCGAAGCCTCTGAAAAAATGGTTCTCCTGGATGACGCTAGGTTGGAAGATGGATGATGCCGACACGATCCGGCGCATAGGCGCGGATAACTGGGCGGCAATCTATTACATGAAGATGCTGCTGCGGCTGTTCATTTTCATTGGCCTCGCATCGGCCGTGATACTCATGCCTTTGTATGCAACCGGAGGCAATGGGCAAGTCGGTCTCAACCTGCTTCACGTAAGGATGTGTTCCAGCGTATTTTGAGGACGTTGAGCTGATCGACGACCTGCTTCACATAGATGGGCAACCTACCCGAGCAGTCCGACAAGCTTTGGGCTACTTTGATCATGTCTTTCCTGCTCGTGCTGGGCGTTATCCATTTTATCTTCAAGATCTTGGCTAAGGCTTCGTGGCTTAGGCATTCGTTCGTCCTTGGACCGGACCAACACAAGTCGCTCTCGGGATACACGCTCGTCGTCAGAGATATCCCGCGTGAATTGAGAGATCCTGCCATCATTCGCGACCTGTTCAACCGTGTGCAGCCTAACAAAGTCTTGGATGTTATCCTCATCCGCGACGTGAAAGAGATCAACAAGATGTACAAAAAGCATATGGCGGCGCGTAACAATATCGAAAAGGCGTGTGCAAAATTCCTCTCAAACGTCGCCAAACAGCATGCCAAAGACGTCAAAAATCATCAGCATGAGGACTTGGAAACCCCGGAAGGGCCTTCTCCAGCTCTGCTTGCGGACCGGCCAGAGCATAAAGAGAAACTGGTCATCGGAGACAAAGTCGATACGATTGCCCACAATCTCGAACAGATGAGGGAGCTCGAGGTCAAGCTCAAGGAGAAACGAATCGAAGCATACGCTGGGCTGGAGAAGGCCGAGTCAGCGGCGTTTGTTGTTTTCTCTGATTTGTACGCCCCTCACGTTGCCGCTCTGGCAAACATCCATGGAACGCCAGGGGTCATGTGGGACAAACAGGCCGTTGTCGAACCTGCGGATGTCATTTGGGACAATCTCGATATGAAGATGTATGACCGACTGGTCAGAAAGCTTTTCTCAACCGCCGCACTAGCCGGTCTAGTTATTGGATGGGGCATCTTGAGTGAGTCGGCGGCTGATGAATACCGTTTGCATGCCACTTCCTAATCGGCGTTTCCTTAGCCACTTTCCTTGCGGGCATCGCGAATTTGGTCACGCTTGTCAAGTACTTTCCATTCCTTAGTGGTCTCCTCAATCTTCCTCAGAACGCCATCAAAATCATTCAGGGAGTGCTTCCAACTGTAGCGGTTGCGATCTTATTCGCGCTACTCCCCATACTTCTGAGATGTACGTTGCGGCGCTCCAAAGCTACATGGGCCTTTACTGACATTTTACTTTCTAGACCTTTCCATCTTTTCGGGAGCTATGACAAGGACGGGCGTCGAGCGAGAATTGATCAATCAGTATTTTGCGTTCCTTGTCTTCAACGTGTAAGTCGCGCCGGTCGATTTCCCGCCAAGATGTTTCGTAACGTACGGACTTTTTGCTTTCAGGCTCTTGATTATCACTGTATCCGGCTCGATTATGAAAACACTGAAGGACATCGAGCACGATCCCAGTTCTGTTTTCCGCATCATGAGTCGCATTTTGCCATCGGCGGCATCTTTCTACATCAACTACATCTCCCTGCTCACATTGACCGGTCCGGCCGGGGAACTTCTTCAAATCGCGTCCCTTGTCATCAAGCCACTCCTACTCAAGTTTTTGTCCGGTACACCGCGCGCGATTTGGCAAAAGAGCCAGCCTACCTTCTTCCAGTCTGGCGTGCCCATGGCTGCACACAGCTTTATTGCGACGCTTGGCATCGTCTACATGACCATCGCCCCACTGATCCCGTTGGTTTGCTGCGTGTACTTCGCCCTTTGGTACATGGCATACTCTTATCAGATGAAGTGAGTGATAGGTTTCAGCTTTCCCTCCACTTATCTTTCTTAACCAAGTTTCCCGTAGCTACGTCTACGCCACGAGATCGCAGACGGGCGGCTTTTACATGCACATTGCTGCCAAGCAGCTCTTTGTCGCCCTGTATCTCCATCAAGTTATCATGGTCGGTTTATTCTTGCTCAGTCAGGCTTGGGTGCAGACGGGCATCGTCTTCATCTCGATTATTATCACTATCTGTGCACACCAACGAGCGAACCTTTACACCGAGCTCATGCGCGCCATCCCCGCTAAGGCTGCGCTGGACCTCAGCGGAAAGCAGAAGTTGACCATGGATGAGTACGTCCAGCGCGCGCTCGTCAGCAACGAACCATGGCGCGATGAGGTGGACGCGCAACTCGAAATGGATCAAAAATCCGAGCACAACAGGGTTGTTCGCCAAAAGACTTCCGAACTCGACGGGATGACCAAGTCGAGCGGCCTTCCTATCATCGACCATCCTCATAACGATGATCTGGCAAAGGACAAGCTCGCAAACGCAGACGTGCACTCCGACGCTCATAAAGTTACCTCCGAAGAAACAACCGCTTACCGAGATTTAGCGGAAAAGAATTTGACTGCAACGCAGCACAACCCCGAAGGTGATCAGCCTGCTGCGGCGGCTTACAAAGACCCGAAAGATGCCAACCCACGCAAGGAGGAAGCGACCGCGGAACGGGAGCTGAAAGGGGACGGCATCGCTGCGATCAGCGAGCCCGAACGCACAGCGGCATACAGAGAACCGAAAACCTCCGCTCATATCCCTCACGCGTCGGAGGAGGTCAACCTCCATCCTATGGACAACCATCCGAGCTCACCCACCGCAGTCTCCAGCAGTCGAAACAGCACCCTTCGTGGCAGCGGGGACGAGACTCCTGATGCTGCCGGTCCTGTAGACGGGCCCGTGGACGACCCCACCAACCCCGACGAGTTCGAGGTGCGCTTCATGCACCCCGCCCTTCGTCCCGACCCTCTCAGCATCTGGATCGCTAAAGACTCGTTCGGCGTCTCCGAAGATGTCCTTCGTCCAGAGATCGAGGGCGGGTGCGGCGCGAAGTTCGTTTACGAGGATACCACCGTCAACACGCGCGGCAAGATGCGGGTGCCGACTTCTGTTATTGCCCGCGAGCACGAGCCTTAGGTTTCGTGGAGCGTATCATTTCGTGTCCTGGGGCGTATCATTTGCATGTTTTTTTTTGGCATCCCATTCCTGTGTTTTTTGCATCCCACTTCCACCCTTCCCAGTTAGGTATCTTGACAGAAGCATTCCAATTCAAATCCACTCTGCAACTATTGGTGAAGTGTAAACGGAGCTACATCACACGATGTAGGCGATTGCTTGTATTGAATTGCATCACAGAATGTGGCCGATGCTTGGTGTTCAGATGTAGGTTATACGCTTTCCTGGTGAGTTCAATTACGGTCGCTTTTTAAGTGGTAATAGTGTAGCGTAATCCTCGTCAAGCCCCTTCTAGCAACTCCTGGAATGCTCCGTCGCCCATCGCATCCAGCCTCTGAAGATCTCGTGCCTCGAACTGGTCTCCTTTAGCCAACGCTTCTCGAAATATCTCCTTGGCCCTCGCTCGATCCGCAGGCATCCCGTCTCCGAACCACATACATCTAGCGAGAGCCCAGGCAGCCTCCGGCTGACCACGGTCCGCTGCCATCTCATAAAGCTCTACAGCACGAGCTCGATCCTTCGTGCAGCCTTCCCCCGACCAGATCATGTTTCCCAACTTTGTGGCGCTCGTCATACAGCCTTGCTGAACGGCCTCGCTGTAATACAAGTGGGCCAGGGTCTCGTTGGGCTTCTCGTCAGGGGCTGAAGCGTCAACATCGCGTTAGCATTTCCTAGCCGTGGCAAACGAACGACCTATTACTTCCACAGAGCTTACATCCGTAACCGGTCCGATAGCATTCTGCGAGGGCGTGAAAGGATGGCGCCCAGCCTTCCTTGGCACACTGAGCGAAAAGAGTGAAGGCCCGAACACGGTCCCGCGGCACCCCGACATCTCCATGGTACAGGATATCCCCGGCAGCTGCGCGAGCCGCCGCATCACCTTGGATGGCTGCCTCGAGATACAGTCGTAGAGCGGACGGTACATCCTTCTGTACACCGTCTGTGCCGTGCTGATAGGACTGAGCGAGGTGACGAAGGGAATAGACATCACCATCCGATGCGGCGAGGCGAGAATAACGGAGCATCTTCTCTTGTACTGGTTCGGGGTCGTCTTCATTCTGGTCGGATGAAGAAGGCTTGGCGGAACCTGACTTGACCCTCGGAAGCTTGTATAGAACGTTCGCTTCTTCGAAGTAATACTTCGCCAGTTCCCGGATTGCACCACGATCGCCTTTGTCGCCAGCTCTTTCCAGGAACTCGATCGACTTTTCCTGATCGACTCCGCAACCTTGCCCCGTTGCGTAGCATTCGGCGACTCTCAGAATGCCAGTTACGTCGTCCCAGCGATCAGCAGCGATCTTCCACAGACGGAAAGCCCTTCTTTGATGCTTCCGAGTTCGCAGGATAGCTGCGGAACTCGTACTAGACTCCCTTGAGGTGCCATCCTCCGCTTCGCTCGAAACTTCCTCCTCCGAGTCCTCTTCCTCTCCCTCGTTGCTGTAACCATCCATTCTCCAAAGCCATTCTGCTAAAAGCAGCATAGACGGGAGGTCCCCGTCTTTTGCAGCGTACCCAACGACCCGTCTCGCCTCACGTTGCCGGCCACCCTGCCACAGCAAAATGCCCGCCTTCCGTGCCGCGTCCGCGGACCCTCCTCTTGCCCCTGCGACGTAGAATTCGACTAGACGCGCTCGCCTCGTTTCGGGATCTTCGTCGGCATCGTCGAATCGAGCGAACCCAGCGCCGCCCGGCCCGCTGCGTTGGAAGTGGGCTCAGCCAATTCTAAGAGCCGGGAGGGACAAGGAGACAGTCGCAAGCTTACGGATCTTCTTGGTACATGTCCCAGCCCGGATAGCCCAGTGCTCTACGTCTTCTTATCTTATAGAAGGGTGACTAGCTCGGGTCCTTAACGTGGTAAGTCAAAGCCGTTCCCTTTGTATGATGGCGATGTTGGGGAAGAAGGTTCCGAGGGTTCGGACAGCGAATGCTGATAACGTAGTTCTCGCACCCTTTTCGTCTCGAACGAGCTGCCCACTCATACTACCGGTATCGTCTTTGTTCAAAAATACATACGTTCTCACCTATTCGACAAGATACATAGGAAGTTCTTCTATCAAAGAAGTTGATCATGAATCCAGCGATCAACGAATGAGGATGATGCAGAGAAAAGGTGACATGCTAGAGCTCAGATAGAACCCTCCAAAAACCTGCCTCATGTCGCAGGCAGCAGCATCAGTAGACCTGCAGAAACAATGAATGTGCCGCTGCAACGTCCTCATGGCAAACCCATGAGGTCTAGAAGTCATGCGATCAGAATAGATGCGCCAGACGAACTATCGAAAAAACATCACGCACCTAGCCCTTCCAGATGGACGTTCGTCAAGCGAATGCGCTTGTTGGATCGCCTTTTGCTCTGTTTCAGCTGACCGTCGCCCTTGTTGGCGGTAGTAAATACTTCCATTGATTTCAGACCAGCTAAGGAACATCGAGCATGCGTTAGCTGCAGCTGGACCCGAAGGCATAGATGAAACCTCACGCACCTCTCTCGAGCTCCTTGGCAAGGTCAATTTCCTTTGGTATTTGAACCTTGTGCCAGTATTCGTGAAACTCTGGTGACATATTCACATTGGATGCCCGGTCGTTCCAAAACAGGATTTTGGGCTTCTCATCCTTCGTGGTAAGCACGGTGATGTCGCCGTCGTGCTTGAGCTCCTGGACGGCTGCGGCAAGACCCGACCAGGAATCTTGCAGTTCCTTCATATCCGTCCCGCCCGTCTCGCGCGATTCGTGGAGCAGGTTGAGCAGGTCTTCCTTGCTTCGAAGGTTATACTTTGGCTTGTACTGGTACGTGCCTTTCTCTGGATGATATGTGATCTTAGGATTGTTGCTCAACAGTTGACGAAGCTCGTTGGAGCCTGACACGTTGATGGCCGTGAGACGCATGATCTCCGTTTCGTTCGCTTCTTTATCCAGTTCCTGTTGTCGCCATCGTTCAGCGAAAGGCCTGGTGCGGCACGTTGAACGGAGCATAGAGTCTTTCCCGAACTCACTCTCAAGGCATTGATGATATTGTAAACCTTTGTATTCATCGACATCTCGGAAGACGAGCTACGCACCGCTGCAGCTATACCGTGCATGTGACATCAGTCCTCCTCGTCCACTTTCTATCCATTCTTGCCGTGTAGGACGCTGCTCATCCCTTTCCCAACGTACCCAGCGCTGGAGGGAGCGGTTTTGATGCCGGGTTACCAAGTGACGAGGAGGCATTAGGACGAGATAGGTTCACTTTCTTGATTGTTGGTTGCGCAAGCATGCGCTTCCGCATTGCCGCCTGTGGACTACACCCGTTGGTTTGCAACATTCCAGCAGAGTGCTATGAAGGCCGGGTTCACCTTTGTGTTCTCCATGGCTGGAATCAGGGTGCCAACGGGCAATGGGATTAGCTGAGACTGTGGGAAAGTCGACCCGAGCAGGAGTTGGTGAGGTGTATGAGTGCTCACCTGCTGGGTGGCGTGTCGGGTCATTTGCAGTCTTCCGTCACCTCGTCATGACTCATGCACCCATCCGGTCATCACCAAAACCCATCGGTCAGCCCCAAGGTTGACGGGCACACATTACGCAAAGAAGCTGGTCCGATGGGTTGCAGGCCCTCAAAGTCTGGGCTACAAGCGAGCCTTGAAGCGGAACAAAGTCCTCATGATGCCGCTCCGCAACAGCTTTCGAATACGGTAACTCCGTCCAATGGAACTACCGACGACGATCCGTCGTGGCCCTTCATCACACGGCGCGACCACGTTCTGTACGAGGGCAACAAACCATATCGCTTCTTGTCGTTCAATATTCCTTCCCTTCTGCTCCTCGAAGATCGGCCGGACACGGACGGCTGGGTGTCTCCCGACCCATTTGAACAGCGGGATGCGCTGCTTTCCATCCAACATCTCGGCGGCCGCGTCACCCGCTCCTACACCCTCGGAATCGGCGAAAATTATCACATCACCGGACCCAGAAATTACAACGAACGTTGCTTCGTGGCCATGGATCACGCGTTGGCCATCGCTCGGGAGGTCCGAGTCCGTATCATCGTTCCGTTCCTGAACAACCACTGGGGAGGTCAGGATGGGGGCACCTCGGACCCGAGCGTGTGCACCTTTGGCAACTACGCGCAGATGGCAAAGTTCAGAGGCAAGCGTCCCGCCCTGTTTTGGTCAGATCCCGAAATCATCGATGACTTCAAGCACCTCATCTCACATGTTCTGAATCGTGTCAACACCGTGAACGGCATACGCTACGGCGACGATCCTACGGTCATGGCCTGGCAGCTCGGGAACGAGTTGGGTGGATGGAGCGGCGGGGATCCACCAGCTCAATGGACGCTTGCCATGTGTGCACACCTCCGTTCCCTGGCACCAAGGACGCTCGTCATGGACGGTTCGATAGGTGGTCTGAAATCCAAGGAAAAGCTCAGCAAGGATGCCCTCGCGTCGCCGCTGGGACCCGATGTCTTTGTGAACCACTACTATCACGGTAGCGAGGACGTCGCTCGCCTGAAGAAGGATGCAGATCACATCGCCGGAAAACACAGGAAGGCGTTCATGGTCGGCGAGTTCGGATTTGCTGGCCCGAACGTGTATGGGCGAATGTACGATGCCATCATTCGAAATGACTTGGTATCGGGTTGCTTGATGTGGAGCCTTAGGTACACTTGCAATTCATTTGGTCAAGAACCTGCAAAGTCTGACGCACATTTTTGGCAGATACCGAAGCATGTTTGGCGGGTTCTACGTGCATTCTGAGGAGGGTGGCAAGTTTTGGTCATATCACAACCCAGGATTCCGTATCGACTCTCATGGTTTCGGCACTGAGGAGGCAGAGGTCATCCCGCAAATCCGCCACTATGCTTTGTCCATTCAAGGCCTCGATCCACGAGCAGTGGAATGGCCGACACCAACGCCGGCTCCCCAGTTGCTTCCGGATGCATGTCCCAACTGGATTCGGTTCAGGGGAAGCACGTCAGCGGCTTCTTACCTTGTATGGAGAGGCGTGCAAGGCCCCGACGGGCAGGTGACGTGGGACGAGCAACCAGTTGGAACGGATGTTAAGGATAGCATATGCAGTGGGTCGACTTTGTGGCAGGATAAGAGCGCCAAACCGGGTGTCGGTTACTTCTACGCGGTCCAAGCGGTTGGCGTAGGAGGGGCTATGAGCGCGCGAGGAGAGCCTGTAGGCCCTGTATGGGCTCCAAATGACTGGGGACAGTAACGTAGGGATGGCTGAGAATATTCTCTCCACGCTCCCGCCCAGCTCAAACTCGTCACGGTCATACGACAAAACTAAATAGTAGATGGAATGCGTATCGAGGGTACAGCAGCATTACTTCGCTGGATGGAGAGTTCGTGCTATTGACCGGAAATAAAACGACGGCACTTCCTCACATAAAATCCGATGCGGAGGGTCTGGCCCGTATCTTCGGCGCTTCGTCATCTGACTCGTCCTCCTCATCCCGCAGAAAGGCAGGCTTCGCCAGCGCAGTTTGGGTGCCTTTCCCGCCGCCTCCGTGTGCATCAAACGGCGCCTTTACGCTTGTCGCCGGTAGTGGCTTCGTCGCGATCTTCACAGCCACCACGGCTCTCGGGGCAGGTTTTTCCACCCAAACGTCCTCTTCCTCCTCATCGCCATAGTCCACGGGCCGGAGACTTTTCGGCGGGAGATCTCGTTTCCTCCGCTTATCCTTCCGGTGCTTGCTTTGCGCTTTTGGACCTTCCTCGTCGCCATGGTCGCTGGATCTTTTCCGCTTTTCTTTGGAGGACGATGATTTTTTGTGTTTCTTATGGCTGTCTTTTGGGACGGCATCGAACGGAGGCGATTGATCAATGGGAAGTGCTCGCTTTTGAGCGATGAACGGCGCAGAGGTGAGAATTGGTGGTGTGGGCTGGGAAGGCGCATCGGGGATGACCTTGGGTGCAGCAATGGTGGTACCGGTAATTATGGTTTCTTCGACAGCGGCTGGCGCCTCTGACGTTGGGGTTGCAGTCGTTGGGGCTGCAGTCGTTGAGGCTGGAGTCAAAATCGCCTGTTTCCCGCGGTCCTGCTTCCGGCGGAACACTGGACGGAACGTCGGCGGGGGTAGCCTTTCCTCTGGGCGTTCTACGGGTTGAGGGGGCGGGAGTGCATGTACTGGGGCCACAAAGGCGTCGGGCGCGAGAGCGGATGGTATCGTGACGACCGCGTCTGGCTCAACTTCGCTGTCACTATCTTCCTCTGAGTCGGCGAAAATCGCTTTGAAAATGTCCATGGCGGGTCGTTCTGGCACCATTTCAGGTGGCTCCGAGTCATCTTCGATTTGTGCTGGGATTCCGGACATTTCCGCGATATCCCCACCAAGCATTTCCTTGCTATCCTCTGGGGAATCTCCTAGGGCAGAAACTTTTTTCGGCTCTGCCTTCAAGTGTCCCTCCGCCATTAGCCGGTCTCTCTCCACAAACAGATCGCTCATAGCCCGAGGATTGACTGCCTCTCTTTCTCTCTCTTTCATGCCCTTCTCCCGTTCAGCATCTCCTTCTTCATCCTGTTTCTTTTCCTTTTTCCGACCGGCAGCGTACGGATCTGCAATGTTGAACCGTTTGCATAGCAGTCTCTCCGGTCTCCACTCGGCCCGGGACCGGGTAAGAGATCCGTACATATTCATGTCTGCCGCGCCGTTCTGGATATCCAAAAGCTTCGCGGGAACATGGGAAAGCTCGGTCGACTGCGAAGCGGAAGTGAAGCGAGAAGCCATAAGACTTGATAGTGGCTTAAAGATTTGAGCAGCTTTGGAGAATTCCAGCGTCTCGTGTGCTATGCTCTGGCCCGTGAGTTCCTTGGGCACAGGTGCGTAGTGCTCGGCAAGACCCGCCTTCACTTCCAAAAAGCGTCGATAGCGCTGCTGTTTTGGCATGTCGTTCCCGAAAGGCATGAATCCCTTCAGGGCAGCCATTGCGGTATCCTTCGCAACGGGAGGGCCATCCTCCTTCGGAAGTGGTGGTGCAGCGTCTTGAGCATGCGCTGCTCGGCTCTTTGTCGCTTTATCGATGAAATCTTGTAATCGGTCCTGCTCTTTGATTGGTAGAAACGAGAACACAGACCGTGCTGGAGCTTTGAGAGCTTCCTCTCCGAGAAGTTCCCGGCGTCGATCTGCAGCCGGCTGCGAATGAACTCCTTGCTGTGAGAGGTCGATTTGTGACCCCGTGGACCCTGTTGTAAACTTGTGCATCGGTTCGAACCCTGCTGGCAGCTCCGGTGGTCGGTACCATTTCGGTTCAAGCATGGCATTTGTCGCTAGCACAAAGCCGTCCAGCGGCGGTCGGCCGTCATGACATATCTGCACACTCACGGTAAAGGTACCAGTCTACGAATCGGAAAAAATTCAGTCAAGTTTTTCAACGCAAGCAGTACGCATGCTTCCATACCGGTTCCCGTTGACTGCCCCGTTTCGCCTGTGTATCCTTTCTGGCAGGCTGATTGCCAAACTTCCGTCGAAAAACATGATCGTCATCATCGTCGATGACCATATCGTAGTTTGCCATTCCAGAACCATAAACGTCGAGATCTTCGTCTTCGTCTTCAAACACGCCTACGCCAAAACCACCCGCGGCTTTGATAGGTGCGGCTGCTGTGCTCTTGTCGGGACCTACATGGAAGAGGAAAATGTCTTTTTTTATTTTGCTTTTCACAAAGACATGGCGAAAATCAGCATCGAGGACTGATTTCCACCCGGTGTCTGACAAGCCTGGAACCTTACCATTGGCGTGAAGCTGGCGTCCAGCAAATTCTGGCGCATGACGGAAAGGGTCGAACCCAAGCCCAAAACTGTCAGTCTTGGGCCTGAGAAGGTCAACCGCTGTATCACGGGGTGCAAAGGTGTGGTTCAAAGCGTACACATCCTCTACGAATGCGCTTAAGTCGTTAGCCTCTGCAACCCGTCAACGTGAAGTACCAGATACACACCCTTTTCATGCCGCTTCCGCTTTGCTCGTGGTCCCACGCCATGGCCCTCGCGCCATCCCATTTGCCGCAGCAGTTTAACTCCAATGGGATCCTTAGCAGGGCCAATAAGATCCTCCACAAGTTTCCCTGATACGCCCGCAAGGACCTCTCCCCCCTCCCCAGTGGCGGTACTAATGGCCGCACGTTTCCGAGCGAGTTCTTTGGCTGTTCCGCCAAGTAGGTCGAACTCCTCTGTAGCGGCAATTTTCTTGCCACCGTTGATGTCGTCCAGATCCTCATCATCCATGAAATCTTCAGGTTTCGCTGCATTGTGGGCATTGAATCGCGAGCTGCGGCTCGAGACAAACTGCGAGGGTGCCCAGCCTTCAATTGTGCATCAGTGGACGGAATTCTGAATAGCCCACTTCCCATTCCTATACCTTCTTTTGACCCGACAGAGTTGAAATACCCGGCTGAGAAGCCTCCCGTGAAGGCTCCATGAAAGCGTTTCCGTCCCTGCTCGTCGCGTGGCTCCTGCATGTGGACGGGCAGGAACTTGTTGCGCTCCTTGGCCTTGACATCGCTGACATCCTCCGGTTGAGCACTGCCAACCGTCACGAAGGTGTGTTGACCATCTTTTCCCGCGCGGTTCGACATGTCTTTCGCTTTCGTTTTCAAGCGTCTGAAGCGCTTGCGACTCAAAGACAGTGGCGCCGTGTGTGCCGTATGAGCAAAGTGCTGAGGTCGGTTGGTGCGGTGATCTGCTGAGGAAATGTGGTAAACTTCCCTTGAAAACCTCCAAGGCTCGAACCTCTGCTCTGCTGGAGAACCTTCTGCTGTCACAATTTCCACCCATTCCTCAACTCGCCCAAACCGTCGCGAAGCCATCAAAGCCAGTGTTTCTATCTCAGCACGCATCTATCATGTCTAGTGCCGCAATGAACGTCAACGCTCAGCTCGAGCACCGTATGTGACGTTCTGGTCGTTGTTTCTATTTGGTAAAACTCCGACTGATCTCTTCATCGAACAACAGTACAGTCCAAGCACGTAGGAACAGGGCACGCCGACACAAACAAGTTGTAAGCAGCTGGTCTCTCTATATCATTGCTCCACTTGTCATGTCGCTCACATGCCCCTCACAGTGAATGGGCCGTGAATCAGCACCGCGACACGTATGCATCTTTGATCGGCCACAACACCCTGCTGGCCTACTCTGCCGTCGCAGAGAACGAGAGCATAGGACGGAAAAAGTTTGAGCTGATGGAGAAGATGCTCCAGCCTTGGTAAGGACTCGAAGTGGGGGGGGGG
>JADGJA010000350.1:0-22035 GCA_027596035.1 Thoreauomyces humboldtii
CCCCCCACCCGGGGCCGGCCCAAGAGAATCTCTGGAGGGAAAGAAGAACCTACGTTGAACTAAACAAGTCCAATAGGATGCGCATGAGTCGACGAGTCCGTGGAGACAGCCGACTGCGGCTTGCCAGAGGGAGATGAGGTAGGATCTGAGCGAGCACTCACAAGCTTCTTTGGCACTGGGGTGACTCTGCCTGTCCGGATGCACGACCTTTTCGGTACAATAGGGGAATGGTGGGAATTAGGCTTTTCCACCGACTGACAGTCGGGCCGTTGCACTTGGCATCGGGTCGTCCCGATACTTCTTCGCACTATACCTTGCTCCGCCTGAGATACGCTCTTCTGACTTGCTGGGTGGAAGCGTCTCGATCGACGCCAAGCCGCTTGTAGAAGTCCTCTTCGGAAAGGATGAGAGAGATTAACCTCTGGTCCTCTGGGTCGAGTTGTGGGGATGAAGACGAGGAGGAAGGGGTCATCCTATGCGGGAGGAACAGCTTTCATCCGACTATATCCCCCTTTGCGTGCGAGCTGGGCCTAAGTCCGAGAGGTATAGTGTATAGTACAGAAGTCCGAGGTGCTGACAACTTGACATGTCAACCGTCGAGAACATGGGAATCGTACATGCACAGTACGGCGTGGCGTGGGAAACGGGCGGCAAGTGGCTGTGCAAGTCTTCACGTTTGTGTCGCCAAAGACACGTGTCAGCCCCGAAAGATCGGTAAGGTTTTCTCCACGCTACTGTGTACTGTACATGCTATTGTCTCTTGGCAAATACTGAAGCTGTCAGCGTTAGAGCATACAATACAGTAGATACATAGATGTTGACGCTGGTCAACGATATGAATTCTTACCAGACCTGCTCCCGTATTCCACCGTCCTTCCCGATCGACCTGAACCAACCTGCCATGCGAGGTATCCAGGTCTGCTACCGATGGACACCGCATGGCACAGGCTCTCGTCCTCACCTTTCCTCTTCCCCTCTCCCCCCTCTGCGGGCCGACAGCCTGTAATTATTTGCGGAATCACCCTTCCCGTAGTTCCCGGCCACGAGATCCAGGAAGCGCTGTCCAAACCCTTTCTCTTCGTCCAGGCTGGTTTTCAAACTTTGACCGAAACTTTGAGGAGCAGACCGGAGAACACCATAATCATCGTCGGAGAAGGCGAAGCAGTAGGTTGCTGCGAGCGTGGCCGACCAGCTCTACCCCCTGTTTGAAACGTATGGATCACGATTTGGCTTGCTCCTATCGATTCGCACCTGGTATGGTACACCGTCCAGTACGACCGCCGTCCAAAGTCAAACCCTTCCCTTGCGAACTTGCAGGCAGAGAGAAGTATCCTTCTTCTGCACCTGTGCGCTTTGAAAACTTCCTCCAAGTGCCGGAAGAAAGTGCCAGGAGTGAATCCCTGTCGCTGGTACGATTTGCCACAGGTAACGACCATCTTCAAAGGCCCAAACAATTGCATATCCTTGCTGCTGTGGGTTTTTGCAATTGCTATCTGACGCGTGCTGATACTTTGAGCCGCCGGCTGCTGATATTGAGATCCCAAAACGGACTCAATTTCCAAGGCTGAATCTGGACGGGTGCGCGTCGGGTTGTCTCGGTTGCCATGCAGGCCTTTTGGAACAATGGAAATCGACCGACGAGCCGGACTTCTCGGACGTGGCACATGTGCCTTTGCCAATAGACCATCTGACTACTCCACCTGACCATATATGGGCAACACCGTCATATTATACATGAAAATCCCCCAGTCCAATCCAAGCGTTCCAGCTGGATCGTCTACACGCGGGAGGGGTACAACATCTGAAAAGATTGAAGGCGTTAGGTCACAGATACGAAGAAAGCACACACATCTCAGCTAAGCCTTACGATGCGGATGCTGGCCCCAAAGCTCTTGGGGGGGAGGTTGTGCCTGAACTTGGCCCGGACTACACCGTTAGTTCCGTGGGAGCGGGTGACGCGACCCCAGATAACGCGAATGCGGCTGCCGTCGATGATGCGCTTGGCCTTGTAAACGTAGGCGACACGCTTGCCGAGGTAGAAGTCGGTGTCCTCGGCGGTGCGAAGACCCTCGATCTGGAGCAGGGAAGTGTGCTCCTTCACGTTGTGCTTGGCACGCTGGTAGCCGAGCACGCGGCCCTTAGCGTAGAGTCTACGACAAACGGGAAAGAGTCAGGGATGCTGGCTCCTCTTTCTCGTATTGTCCCCCAAGCCCAGTTGCTGAAAGACCGCGTAGTCCTCCGTCACGACCGTCCCCTGGCCGCGGTACGTCCCCCGACACTCCAATACTGCTATTTTCCAGCAGTCCGGCCTCGTCCTTCTCCTTGGAAGATAGCTACTGCTCCATTCGCCCACTTTGACGAGACGACGAACAGTTCAGAGCGTCCTCAGGAGTGTCTCCAAGATAACTTCGGAGCATCCCAGAAAGCATTGAGCGTTGAATGGTGGTTACTGGATGGCCTACGTCGTATTGATACCGAGTTGTATGCAGAGTCGCTGGTCATGCCATGTCGTATTTCGTCCGTCCATTGTCCGGGACCCATCGATCAACCATCCATCCATCCATCCACTCATACATCAAGACTGAGCGTTCCCTCTGACTTTGGGCATAGTTCCTCCCTGGCATTGATGTCGGATACACACCTGTGGGGTCGGGTCTGGACCATTGTTTCCTTGAGTCGCTGGTGGGTAGTGACTGTGTGAGGGCGGGAAAGAGCAAGACGATAGGGGACATGGCCGACCATCACTGCCTGCTTCTCAGCCCTAACCCTAGGGACGTCTTCGTCCATTCCTTACCGGTAAGTACTGTACCTGTATCAATCAGAAAGCCAGTCATCACAAACATCGACGCAGAGTCGTTACCACCTTGGACGCGCCGCCCGTCCGACCGCTTCTGCATCGATTCATCATGGTCCGCGCAATGTGGAAAGGTCCCTTCATTGTGCCTCTGCCAAAGGTGGCTCCAGGGGAAGCCATCCAGACCACCGCTCGTTCGGCAACGATCACCCCAGGTCACATCAACAAGCGATTCCTTGTCCACACCGGCAACTGTTACGTTCCCGTCGTCGTCACTGAACAAATGGTCGGTCGTAAACTCGGAGAGTTCGCTTTCACGAGGAAAGCATTCTCGTTCAGGAAAAAGGACGACAAGAAGCGGTAGTGGGGACGACGACCGGATCATCCGAATCCCGTCCCTTCTTCCAAAGCTATGCTGTCGCTTCGGCGGCGTTTGGCAGTTACCAGGTCAGATCAGGACGCATTTGTTCCTTGATCTTCCCACCTGCGTTCACTCTCTCGCGTTTCTGCGCACCCTGCCGAACACGAAGTGATTGGAACCACCTACCTTCACTCTTCGACGCTCGCATTCCATGCCAACCTTTCTTATCGACAAACACGCATCGCCTCCCGTTTTCTTGCGCCTCGGTAGTGTTGCATAGTGTTGTGACCACGAAGGCACTTTGTTCTTTTTGATCAATATAAATTAACACAACTGCTGGAATACGGCACCCTAGCTACCACGTCAAACACTTTCATGGATGTGAAAAGCCAAGCAATGTAGGCGGAGTGCCAGGAGTGAAACCCTGTCGCTGGCGCGGGTAACGAACATTTCTGAAGGTTAAAACGCACGCATATCATTGGTGCTGTGGGTTCTTCAATTGGGATATGACGCTTTCTGATACTCAGCCGGCAGCCGGTAGATTGGCTGCTGACCTTGAGATCCCAAAACCGACTTAATTTCCCAGGCTTCAGTCTGGACGGCGGCGTCGGGTTGTCATGCAGGCCTTCGGGGAAAAAAACAATACACGTCATGAGGCGGACTTCTCGGACGTGGCACGTGGGCAATGGAACGAACGCGTCGAATTTACACGCACACCACCATCGTTCTTCTTCCGCTTCCGCGTGCTTGTTTATAAAGTCGAAGCAGATCACCACAAGGCCGCCGATCCAATTTCAGATTCTCACCCGTCTTCCACCACCCCTCTCAAAACATGCCTGTCTCTCTTCTCGGCCTCAGCGCCGGTCTCACCCCGGAACACGGATATGTGAGCAATGCAGACTCAAAGTTCCCACGGGGTTTCTTTCACATGTCTAACTCGCGCTCTCTTTCTAAGGTCGCTGGCGTTGCGTTTTCAAGTGTTCTCCTTCTGCAGTACCTCTCTTTCAAGGCCGGAGGCTTGAGGAAAAAGGCGAACGTACCCTACCCTTACCTCTACGCCGAGAAGGCCGCTGTTCTGGCAGACAACACCGGTACGCTTTGCAGTACCTCGCGTTCAAAGCCGGAAGCCTGAAGAATGGAGAAGGGGGCGAACATGTCATATCGTTCCATTGCGGAACTGTATGGATACTTGTGCTCATGTTTTCTTCTTCCGGGGGCTTTAGGAATCGTCAACAAGTACAATTGTCACCAGCGCGCCCATCAGAACACACTCGAAAACTATCCGAGCTTCCTTGTTCTCCTTGGGCTTTCGGGGCTGCGGTTCCCTGTCGTCTCGGCCATTGGCGGAGCGGTGTTTCTTCTGGGCAGGGTTTTCTATGCCCGAGTAAGTCGGCTAAGATGACCTACTTTCTTCTTCGAAACTTATGTTTTGTGTTCCTTCAGGGCTATTCCACCGGGAATCCTGAGAAGCGCATGCAGGGGACGTTCGGCTACCTGGGCTTTATCGCTCTTCTCGGCGGATCGGTGGCTACGATTGCTGGGCTGATTATGGGATGGTAAACGTAGACATGTGGCTCGGAACACACCGAAGCAATCTTCTCGTGACAATCGTCGGTGATTCTTCAGCATAAATATCAGACTTTAAGATCTCACTATAGCCGTTGAAAGGCACATCGGATACCTTCAGCTGTCGCAACATGAGAGCGATCATCTTGCGGTAACGGGGTAACGGTGGGCTCCCCAGCGTGGCTGTGTTCTTGAACGCGTCCAGGCTGAGCACTTCAGCACTTCAGCACGCCCAAAGGACCTGCTCGCGGGCCGTTGCCGGAAACTCGCCAAGGCTCAAAGGAGCGCAAGTAAAACCGGCGTATGTCCTGTAAGGTCGCCGACGCAATCCGTTATCAGACATATCATAGTTACTTTAGCGACATCGTTCAAACCAAGAAGTCTAAATCTCTCTCCCTGGCCAACGACCATGCGTTTACCGATTCCCTTGCTGCCGTCACTTACTTCTGCCATCTTCTTCTACGGGACCTGGCCACCAGCCACAGCGCAGACGGTGGACATTGACCAGTGGATTTCCGCTCATCGTTGGACCCCGTCGTCGCAATCTTCAGTTGTCTCCGCTGCGCCGTCGCCTCCTTTCTTGCCCGTCGCGGCTTTCCCGGGAGCCGTAGAGTTGCCGCCCACAAGTCTCTCGAGCTTTCCTGCGTCTGCATCGCAGGCTCCTCTTGCATTTCCGGAGCCCAGCAACCTTCCTTTGGTGGGAAGCGTCAGCGCCGCTGACATTTCGCCTGTTGGAGGGGATGCAACTCCAACCCCCGCCGCTTTCGACCTCAACTCGAGCATCGATGATCCAAATAGCCTCACGAATCAAGCCTTCGATAATGCACTGGACGCTTACACCTCGAATGCTACCGCGGTAAAGCAAGAGGTGGCTTCGATGCCTCCGGAGCGGAAAGCAAATGCGCTCCTCCTTGCGGCTGCTGTCATCGATACCTCCGTCTTCCCGACGGTAATCGCGTATGACGGCCCTCTAAATTGCTCCTTCATTCGTGCCAATTGGACTTGTACATCAGGGTTGGTCTATTTCGTGTGTTGATGGGAATGACCGTATGCTCACGCAATAAACAGTTACTTCTGCCAGTCACCTGCGGATGCTGGGAACGCCACTGTGCCACCATCTATAGGCAACAAGTGCCCCCCTGGATTTCTGTGCCCAGCGGACACCTATCAGCCCGTCTACTGCTGCGCAGGTAGGGCTTTTGCCGCGCAAGTTGAAGAAGGAACTGGAAGCTGATTTTTGATGTAGGCTTCTATTGTCCGACACCCTCACAAGTGTTTGTCTGCCCTGCCGACCATTGGTGTCCTATGGGCACAGTCACACCGCTTTCCTGCTCTTTCCTTGCTTACTGTCCGAAGGGGACTAAGTCGGCTGTACGTTTCGGTGTTGTTATCTTTCTCGTTGCTTCGTTCATGTCGGTCATGCTCTTCTTCGAGTTACGGCGCTGGATGATTGGCAGACGCAATGCAAAGTACAGCAAGCGGCTGGACCGCTCTGTGGATGCGAAGGAAGCAAAAGCAGCCGCCGAAGCGCTCGAAAAGGGGTCGTCGACGGGTACGCTACTTGACGATGATTCTTTGCAATACGACGTTGCAAAGTCTGCACCCCCGCCCAGCATGGCGGAGGGTCAGCAAAGTTTCGATATCGAATTCGAAAACCTCGGATTGATGCTTGCCACCGGCACTGAGATCATGAGGGTGCGGCAGTAGTTGGGGTTCGAGACTAGCGGCCACTTGCTAACCTTTTTGTGAAACAGGGTGTCACTGGCTCGCTTAAAGCTGGAAAGCTTACAGCGGTTATGGGTCCTTCAGGCGCAGGAAAAACCACATTTGTTTCCCTACTCACCGGCAAAGCCAAGAGGACTGACGGCATTGTCCGAATCAACGGAGTCGAAGAGGAGCTTTCCCACTACCGAAAGCTCATTGGATTCGTGCCACAAGAGGATATCATGCTGCGCGAGCTTACCGTCAGAGATATCTTGATGGTAAAGGCTTTTGTACCCAAGTGGCAGCGACAATCAATGACCACTTCCGCTCCTTTTAGCACTCCGCTTTGATGCGCTTGCCTACCAACTGGGTAAGCCGGCTACTGCTGTCATCAAATGCCACTTGCAATGTACTCACGCAGGGATTTCCACAGTCAAACAAGCGCAAGAAGGATCTTGTTCTCGATACCCTCGCCTTCCTTGGTCTCGAGAATATCATGAACAGCATCGTTGGAGATGAGGTCACTCGTGGCATTTCTGGAGGGCAAAGAAAACGGGTCAACATCGGCATGGAATTGGTTGCGGCTCCCGTCTGCCTGATGCTGGATGAACCTACGTCCGGGTTGGACAGCGCTACCTCCTTCGAAGTCTGCAAGCTCCTGCACACCATTGCACGAGAGCAGCGAATGACCATTGCAGCCGTCGTCCATTCGCCGTCTCCTACTGCGTTCGAGCAATTTGACGATCTTCTACTTCTTGGGAAAGGGGGTCGAACGGTGTATATGGGACCGCGGGATAGGGCAGCCAAGTATTTCGAGAGCATAGGCTTCGAGAACTACCATGGTACGTATCATCAACCGAGCGGAGCGCAGACGAGCGGAATGTTAAAGTTCACGGTTGTTTCCAGGTGTCAGCGAGTCTGATTTTTTTATGGACGTTGCTACTGGTCGAATCCCCTGCTCTAAAAGCAAAAACTTCAAACCTCCGATGCTATTCACGTGCTGGGAACGTTTCGTCGCCGGAGAGGATCCAGCTTCAGGACTCGTTGACAAGGACACCATGTTGAGACGCAAGAAGACGGTCCTGGCGAAAATGGCCAGGAAATCGAAGTTCCTTGAAACCGTCGCATCAAGCTTGGCCTCGTCCCAAGAGTACTGGAACGACGTGGGCGACGAGGCTTTGACAACCTTCAGACAGCTTCTTCGTCGGGATCCGGTCAGATCGACTCCAAATTCCCTTCAAGTATTCTACCTTTGCTATGTGCGGGCGTGTACACAGGTGAGGCTTGATTCACTTTGAAGTGTTCGCAAGTACGTCGTACTTACTAGCCCGTGCAGCTTTATCGCAGTCGAGGCCGGTTTTGGTTTGATCAGATCATCCATCTGCTTTGTGGCATTTTCATATCCGTGAGTTGACGATAGATCCGAACTCCCTCACTACGGTAAAAGATGGGTTCTGACTAGCATTCTGCAGGTTGCCTGTTATAGCAACGATTACGCCGGTTTGTATCCGCACAACGTTTGCGCCATTGCCCCCCCTGTTCTCGGTCGCGGACTTGGCTGTTCCAAAGCGATCGACAAGCTTTCCCCCAGCGGCATGTTCATTTCGCTGGGGGTTCTCTTCGCTGGGGTTACAGTGGGCGGATCCACGTTCGGACTCGAGCGTGTGGTGTACTGGCGCGACACCGCTGCCGGCATGCCCACCCTGCCGTACTTCTTTGCGAAGTGGACGGCTGATCTCCCCAGAATGATTTTAGCCTCGATCATGTTCACCTCCTCCCTCGTACTGTTGTGTCCGTATCACTCGGAGCTTTGGGATATTGCGGTCTTGGTTGCAACACTTTACTTTGCTGCGTTTTCGATGGGTAAGTGTAGAGCGACCTGGATCAAAAAGGAGGACAACGCTGATCATTGATCCATTGACCAGGTTACTTTCTGTCGGCCATGCTCCGGCCGCCTTCTGTTCCCCTGGCGACGACAGGGTTCGTACTTCTTTGGGCGATGCTTCTGGGAGGGGCGACTCCAGACTTCCTGGATGTGCAGACGAAATCGATGTACGACGCATTTAGGTGGCTCTGGTCCATTTCCGCCCCTCGGTGGACCATCGAGGCGTGGTACATCAAGGAGGCTGTTGCCAGACCCTGGGCGGAGCTGCATGATCTGCCGCTAGGGCACGCGTACGATCGAAACAATTACGGCACCGCGTTGACGAACGTTGTGCTTATTGGCATCGGATGGGCCGTGTTAGCGATTGTCGGCTTGAAGTTGGTGAACAGGGAGAAACAGAAGTAGGATAGAAAACCTTCCAGAAACACATACTGCACAAACATCTGGATACCCGAAATCTTCATCAATAAAGCTCATCAAACGACATTAGAGGGGTTGCATGTCTCGCAAACACATCGTCCAATCTAAGCTGAAGTCGCTGGAGTATGGGATGCTTGCCAGAGAATCGTAGGGAAGGCCTTGGATGGGTCGACGGAAAAGTGATGTTTTCAATAGGGAGGATGCCCCGTGTGGTGCCTGATGACCTCCGTGAGCCAAAGACGTTCGTCTTCGCGGATCCTTGTCTCGCTCGCGCGCGCTTACCTGTCAAGAATGCAGCCTCCCACGCATTGGCTCCACTCAGCAACAGGTCACCTTCAACAAACATAACATCTTCCTCCAAGCACGCAAGTCTGATCAGATCCAGCATGGTACCGTACAGTATGTGGCTCCGCGGAGCGCTGCAAACGAAAGGAGCACCGCCATCTAACGGTTTGATGAGGACGCAGATGTTGCTGGTAAGGCCTTCGTACAGGGTCGTGCCGGCTGGGTCGGTAAGGATGACGTCCGCGATGGGCATGACCAAATGGTGTTCGAGGGGTTTGCGATCCCTGGAAAGAAAATCCTTTCCTGGTTCAGATATCCAGCCGCATGGTACCGATTGTCTGACAAGTGACGGGGACGGAGGCGTACCGGACCCATTGGGAGTCCTTTGCAGTTGGGTTGGATCGTCTCAGGCCATCGACGATCACCTCACATGTGGGTGATCTGGGTTCGATCATCCTATCGCAATGAGCGACGGCCAGAACCCCCTCTGCTTCGGTCCAGGTCAGGAGCAGTGTAACTTTTGCTGGAATGCTCGCCCTGGTCCCGGGGTCTGCATCTACCCATTCCACGATGGCTCTGCTCATCAACCCCGCAGTGACCTTTTCCATGTCGTGCCAACCGTCGAACGTCGTCTTCGCTCGGATGTCCGTGATGCATGCGAGGGACGATCGGAGACGGATAACATGGAGTGAGAGGTGGAGGATGGAGTGAGAAGAATGCGGTAAGGCGAGTGTCAGGGGAGAGTCGTTCATGATCACTGTTCGGGCAGCAGTGTACGCGCCGGAGGGATACGCCAGAAGGAATGCCTTTGCAGAGTCATCACTGTTAATCACGACGTATCTCGAGGCGGTGGTGGAAGCGCTCGAATCGTTAGTGGGGTTAAGAAGCTGGACGATGACTTTGGGACACGCGCGTGTGAGGTTGCGAAGGATGGAAGGCAGAAGGAGATGACTGGACGAGAGCGAACGGCACGCGTACCCGCAGCAGCTGGAGATTGAGTGATAAGGGCACTCGACGCCATTGAGTTTTGGTATCCGTCGAGGGGGCTGAAGGAGGGGACCTTCAACTACAGCATGGACCGATGCGGAATGTGCTACCGGGAAACGATGTGCGCGATGAAGGTCGTCGTTTCTGCTGCGGGGACCAGTGCGCACAGTCACTCTGCGTCCTTGGTAGACTCAAAACGAGCAGTTCACTGCCATCCTCTTACGCTCCTTTACATACTGGTTCCTGCCACCCATCCCACATAAACTTCGCCTGGATACACCGCAGCCACAGAACCAAGCCACACGACTCGTTCCTATCTACTCAGGCCACTTGCTTGGACGCCATATCTCGACAAACTTGATTCCAGCTTGCTCACCCCTGAAGCTGCACTTCTAAAATGGCTTCAGGAGAGGAAGATTACTACGCCCTCTTGGGTGTGGAATATGGCGCAACAGAAGCGGAACTTCGAAAGGCCTACCGCAAGCAGGCTCTCAAGTGTCATCCAGACAAGGTCGGGCCAGACGACAAGAAAGCAGGTGCGTGCGTTGCATTGCCTTCTCGTTTCGGTTGTCCGTACAGGGTTGCTAACCGATGTGTCGTTCTTTTCGCTTTCTCCAGCGCACATGTTTCACCTCCTCTCGCTCGCGATATCCATCCTCTCCGATCCAGTCAAACGCCCTTCCTATGATTCCCTCTACGCGACTCGCATCGCTCGGAAACGGAAGCTGGACGCCGTGGACTCGTCCCTTCGAGCTGCCCGTCAGTCCCTGGCAGAACGGGAGGCGGCAGCCCTTCAGCGCGCCACCACAGAGTTCACGGACTCTGTTGAGAGGAGGAACGAGATCGATCGCATTCGGGAGGAGGGCATGAAGAAGGCTCGGGCAGAGGAGATGCAGAGGACTGTCATGCGAGACGGCATCGTGGAGGAGGCCGTGGCGACCGCTCACAGGGAGCGGTGCGAGGAACAGGCTACCGTCAAGGACAAGACGGTTCGTGTCAGATGGAGGGTCGGCTCGGCCGGAGAGGTCGGAAGGGAGAGTCTTGAGGATCTTATGGCGGCATACGGGCCGGTGGCCAATGTGGTCATCACAAAGGGAAAGGGAAAGGGCATGGTCGAATACGAGTCGGTCTTTGATGCAGTGAGTTCCCTCGTGACTGTCACGCCCCATACGTTGTACATCTCGCTGATCTCTGTCCCGTCCCTGCCTCCTCATCAGCTTAAGGCTACGACCGAAACCCCGCATTCCCCACACATGCACAGCTTCAAGGTTTCGTGGCTGGGCAGCTCTCAACCCGAGTGCCTGTCAGAGTACGGTTCCGCAACCTCCGGGCATCCACGCGACCATAAGTCTCGACGTCATCGAAAACCCGAGTCTGGTCCGAAGACCGGCCCACCCTCGACATCGTATCCTTCAACCGGAGCAGCGGCCGCAACCTTTGATGACGACTACGAGATGATTACACTGATGAAGATGAGGGAGGCCGCCAAAGCTAAGGCCGTTCACTCGCAGGCCTCTGACAAAGCTTTTCCCGATCCGACTGGCGCCGGCGTGGAAGATATGCCATAACCAAGTCGGCTAGGCATTCCTTTTGGCACTTTTTTGGGGCAGCAATTCCTTGTACCATATTCCGACTCTACTGTTCTATCTAGAATGGCTTTATTTATACCATACCCACATTTATTAGACCATACAGGACTTATCAAATGATGTTGATGTGAAGAGGATTTACGAACCTTATTTTACTTACACAACTGCCATATGTCAAAGGCGATGCGTTATGCACATGTTCCGCTCTTCTTTTGTGTGTGCTTCAGTGTCATTCGCCTGAGCAGAAGTGCACGCTGCACCCGTAAACTCCTCTGAGACTGAATGACGACCGTTATTCCGAGACTTACCTGGCGCCTCGAAACATAAAACCCCCACGGCAACCCTGTGATCAGATACCAATAATCGCCCTCTTTTTCAATAGTAGGATTATGGTCGTCGAACGTACATTTGGCCGCGTAATACGCCGGAACTGTGCAGCAGCTGACGCTGGAACTGTCACGATGCAGTGTTTCTCGATTTGACTCCGCCCGCTTGGCGCTTCAGCTACTGTAAATTTACTAAGCCTAACGCACTGTCAGCGGTAATCGCCCTCTGATATTTCTTGAGGGCCCAGTAAACTACGTCGTTAACTGGGCGAAAGTGGCCATGCATACATCTTGTTCCCGATACGGCAAGTGACTGAGGATAGTACGACGTGCTCCAACTGCACTTCTGAGACAAAGGAGGCAAGACTGTCTACGAGGGCAGAGTCCTTCAGTAAATTTCCCGGGGCCCACAAGAAGGACGAGTGGAATAGCGGAGTCTGTAGGTTGCAGATACGGGCGTAAGGACGGGCTGGTTTCATGTCACTGAATGTTGACTTGCACGACACCTCATAGAATGACTGCTTCCCAAATTTCGAGACGACCTCATCCACATCCCGCAAGAATCGGGTAAGCTAAAGACATTTGGGAGGTCAAGGAACCAGCTGTGCAAATGCGAAAGCAAACAACCCCAGTATTTCAGTTGCCCCTAGTCGACTTACCTGATCCGTGCCCGATCCCACATCCAGCCCTATGAAAGATCTGCTTTGATCGTCATTAATGTACGGTGAAAACCTTGTGAAGCGAATTGGGAACCTAACGAAGATACGATAGTACGTGTGCGACCGTCTTGTTATAGCAAGCCGAAAGCTCAAAGACCGATCAGCAAAAAATACCTGCGACGCTCCGACACTGCTTTTCCGAGCAGGTCCACAAATCGGCGGATCTGAAACTCCTTCAGATACACGTTGCGTGACAGACTAACATGAAGCCCGCCTTCTAACCGTTCGGCAGGCTCCACGGAGGGAACAGCTACTTTGACCAATTCCAAAACTCTTTCGAGTGTGTCGTTCAACTGGCGGGACGGATGAACTACATCTTGGATAGTCAGCTGAACCCAGCGCCGCTCCTCGATTGTGATGCTAGTTGCTCACAGTTCAGGTAGATATAGGTGGGCCAGTTCCCAGGTACTATGATCCGATTCCGCGACGGAAGGGAGGCATCGCCGCTTGTTAGTTGAAGTCCCCGTTGTGAGGTGTTCTGAGTTTCCTCGCCGCCAGTTTTGAGTGCTTTTGCCGGTAGTTGTTCGGTTCCTTCCGGAGAGCAAGATCTCTTCTTCCTGAGCGCAACCTTGACGATATCCTCGTCGTCAGAGTCACTCGGATAGTCGACTAGGCCGCCCATAACAAGGGGACATTTCCATCCGTCTCAGGCGACAAACTCGTTTTTCCGTGGAAAAGCTGTCGCCGAAGCAGGAACGCGAACGCGCGGCTCTCGGTGTCGCACTTTTTGGCTTTTCCCACGCTCCATTCCCGTAAACAGCCGCTGAAAGCCAACGTCAGAGCATCCGAGACAGCAAGTATGTTTGGGCCAACTCGCTCCTGGCAGGACGATAGTGCTGAAAATCTCGAAGAACCCATGGGCAACCTCAGCGGCCCAGAGACCGACAACCCGTTTCTGCGCCCTAGCACCCCGACTTTTACAACGCACCGTGGAAACGATGACTATCTCGAGGACGAGGATGACGCAGATTCCGGTTTCCAGCCCACAGCAATTACTCCTTTGCCCCGCCGAAAGCCTCAGAAGTCCAAATCGTCCCTTTCAATCGAAGTCGGTCTTTCCACCCCTCGTCAGAGCCGCTCCGGCCCCTTCAAAGCTGGCGTATCAAAGCTTAGTTTGCGACGCAACTCGGATGCGAGTGGTCTCGCAGAAGATAGCGACGGGGCGGATGACATGTTCTTAAACGGAACCCCACGGCTCAATCGTCGCGGTTCCGTATACGGCAAGTCTTTAGTGCGAATAGCCGCACTCCTAAGGGTAAATCTCTCCTGCCCTCGTTGGTGCTTTGCACAGCTTCTCATGATTGTGAATAGGATGAAACAAATCCGTTAGATAAGGAAATTGCCCACGAGAAAGCTATCAATACCAACCAGACGGCTCTATTCGTTCCGCAAACGCCCGGAGGAGGCTCAATGCCTGATGGAATGCAGGAAGATATGCCACCAGAGTCGCCGAGCTTCTTCATGGAACCTTCCAACCCTTCCTTGCCGCGTTCGATGTCCATGGGTACACCGAACGATGTTGACCGAGTAAGTCACAGCGTCCATCAATGCTGGACCTTACAAGCAGACTCGACTCATATCTGGTTTCAGGGACTTTCGCCGGATGATCTAGTCCCGGTTCCTGTGCGGGCAGTTGCTATCCCGAACTCTGCTTTGAAGGATCCTGCTACTTACGTGTCACACTCGTCGAAACTTAATCCCGAAAACAACGCAAGTCCCGCGGGTTTCTGAATCGTATGACGACACGCTGACCGCCGTTTCCGTTTTATCAACAGCTTTTCTCAAAACAGCAAGAGATGATGCTCTCTTCCCCTTGCTTGTCGCCAGTGCACCCATCAATGGGCAGTATGAGCCCTGCGAATCTCGAACGCAAGGGCAAGCGCAAGCGTACGTATTCTTTGCCGAGCTTTATGCCAGCTTTTTGGTTTATGCAGGCATCTAAATGTATTTTTCTCAGTTTCCGGAGACGCCGATCGCTTCGAACCGTACAAACGACCTCATCGCATGCCAGCCTCTCCCACCGTCCACTCACCGAATCCGACCTCCGGACTACATCCTTCTTACTTTTCCCTTCCGCGCGGCAATACTCCTCCTCCTTTTAGCCTCCCTATACCGCTTATCTTCCAGCGCCAGCGATCTCCGTCTGTTTCGAGCAACTCTAGCGGCTCCGGGTGGGCTAGCGAGCGATACAACAATCTTCCTGGACACGCCATGATGTCCTCCGTACCACCTAACCCACCCGGAACCCCCAACGTGGTTGGGACTGGGTTCGCAGACGCGGGAAATAGCTCAGGAAACGGCATGGTCGGAGTGTCGTATGGCATGTATACCCCGCATCAGCACCTTCAACAGCAGAACGCACAGCCGCCTGGTACACCCAGTCCACGTTCTCTCGGACAGCGTCTCAACCTCACCGGCGCTCAAGAGGTTTTCACCAAGATGTCCATCACTGAGTAGGGCTGGCTCCCACGCGCACTGTACATATTCCCGTTCATTGTAGTTAGAACAACCCCCTGTTTCTTTGGAAACATATCGGACTTTTTTTTCGAGTCTTTGTCAATACAGTAAATATCGATACACAAGAAGTTGTACTTTGGTTCGGTTCCGGACTTCGACCGGACTTCTCGCTGTCGGTGCGCGGTTTCCGCGCTTCCGGCCGTTCCGCCTTCCTACTGACCATTCGCGGAGATCGTTCCGAACACCGGCAACAAAAGAGAACGTGGTCTACCGGGCCCTCAGGAAGTTTGCTCGAAAGCCCGTGTACTTCTTGTTTCTGTTTCAAATATTCTGGCTTGGCATGGGTTCTCGGCCCTCGTCGAAACGGGCGCTGGCCGCCAATGCCAATACATCGCCGACGTTCGTAAAGCGTACTCTGACCACTGTGTTCGTCGCTCTGCTCATTGACATCCTCGCATTCACCATCATACTTCCGCTATATCCCCGAATCTTGGAGCATTATGACAAAGTGGACGGCGCCGACAAGGTTGGTCGAATTTGAGACTTTCTGAAGGGAACCAAAGTTGATCAATCTTGTATTACATGTAGTCCTCGCTCTACTACCAGATGCGGACTCTGATCCAGCAGTTCCGTATCTTTTTGGGCGTCCCAGGCGCACGGTTTGATATAGTTCTCTTCGGCGGTGCGCTGGGTTCCATGTTCTCGTTCCTACAATTCATCAGCAGCCCTGTCATTGGCCGCATGAGCGACGGATACGGTCGGCGAACGGTGCTCTTGACGAGCATGTTCGGGAACGGTCTCTCGATGCTGCTGTGGATCTTCAGCGAGTCGTTCGGCGTGTTCGTGTGCTCGAGGATCGTTGGAGGTCTGACGGAAGGGAACGTGCAGATGAGCATCGCTGTCATCTCGGACATCACGACACCGGAGACGAGGTCAAAAGGGCTGGTAAGATCCTTTCGGGCGGTACTCCCATTGCGGATACATCTCTGATCGTCCTTCATCTTCTGAAGGCTCTGGTTGGGATTGCGTTTTCCCTTGGCTTCACGGTAGGCCCGCCGCTTGGCGCCTACTTCACGTCTATCAATCTTGTTCAGGTTTTCCCGTTTCTTTCGGGACTTCCCATCAACCAATACTCCGGACCGGCTCTCTTTGCTTTCATCCTGATCGTCATTGAGACGGTCTACCTCGCCATCGCGCTTCCCGAAACGGAAGGCTACAAAGCATCTCTGACGGAAGCTGGGACGTCGGTCTCGTCGGACGACGAAGGCAGCCCTGCACGTCGGTCAACGCGTATCGCCAGCAAATCCGCCTCCAATCTCGCCTCACCACCGCCATCCGGGACGCTGCGACCGAAAGTCGCGTCCGTTTCGTCGCAGCTCACGATCCTGAGCGCCATTCACTTCCTCTTCCTGTTCTTCTTCTCGGGGATGGAGTTCACCCTGACTTTCCTCACGCACGACCGGTTCGGGTACTCGCACGCGCAACAGGGAAAGTTCCTCGCCTTCATCGGGGTGCTCTCAGCGTGCGTCCAGGGTGGATACACGCGACGGACCAAGACGCCCACCCACAGGCTCGCCGCTCAGGGGATCCTGTCGGCAGGCGTCGGACTGGGCGTCCTCGGCCTGGCGCCCCACACCACCGCGTGGCTCTACGTCGGAGCGGCCTTCCTGGCGGTCACGAGCGGGACCGTCGTCACGGCGCTGACCAGTCTGGCCAGTCTGGAGGGGAGGAGAACGGGGCAAGGGGAAGGGGAGGTCGGAGGGGACAAGGGGAGGGTGCTTGGCGGCTTCAGGGCCGTGGGCCAGCTGGGCCGCTCGTTGGGTCCGCTGTTTGCTTGCTCCCTCTACTGGGGGATGGGATCGGGGATCGCGTATGGAGCCGGGGCAGCGGCTATGGTCGCCATCGCGGCCACCACGGTGGCGAGCGTCAGGGGACCAGCAGCCGTCCCCATCGTGACTCGACCGAAGAGGCTCTGAACGTTGATCATGCTGTTAAGCACTGCGCAACGCGTCGCAACATGGTATCAAGGTAGTGCTGCCCAAACGTTGACGAGCGCAAAAGCGTATCTCAATGCAATACCCGGTACACACGATCCAACTATGCACCGAAGAAATTTGATGTCAACTTCCGACGCAACGTACCTACAGGACCCGACTACCTGTAGCCAAATGAGAGAAAGGAGCAGGCATCCAGTACGGGACAAAACTGTTCTTCAATTAAATTATGTGACGGGATGTGCAATGAAGAATGCAGGGGATGGATGGGAATGTAAACAACATCTACATCTATAGGATAGCAGTCTCGAGGCCAAATCCAAGAGACAGGATGACGAGGAGAGCAACGATGCTGCAGGGTACGCCAGTACGCACGAAATCACCGGTACGCAGGAAAGGCTTTCCGGAAACGTCTTCTAGGGAGTACGCCATCAGGTTGGGGAAGCCCGAGATGGGCAGACCCATGGCTCCGGAAGCCATGAGGGTGATGATCATGACGAGCAGGTTGGTGTGTCCGATGCCGACGGTTCCGACGGCCGTTCCACCGCCGATGTTCGACAGGATTGGACAGAACACGGCGGCCGCGACGGAGTGGGAAACAAAGGTGGCGAAGACCAGGACGATGACCGAGAAGATGAGGGCGACGACCCACACGGGCTGACCCTCGACGCCGTTGGCAACACCGTGGCCGATCGTCTTGAGAAGTCCACTGGACTGCATTGCCTTGCCCAACGCGATTCCTCCTTGGGCGAGGGTGAGGACACTCCAGAGGAAGCCATTGAAATCATCCTAAGCACGCAAAAGTGAACAGGTTAGTTTCTAGATGTAGCTGGGCAAAGAATTGCAAGGGATGACTAACCTTGTTCAGAAGACCAGGTCCGAAAAGGAGGATAATGGGGATGATGGAGATGATACCGGTTCCGCCGAAAACGCTCTTGACATTAGAGTTCGAGGCGACGCACCAAAGGGCGATAGTGAGAAGCAGAACGAAAACGATGTAGACTTGGGTCTTGGTGACGCGGGTGTTGACGGGCGGCAGGGGAGCGAGGCGAGGAGTGACAGATCGCGGCTTGTAGGCGACAACGATGACAAGCCAGACCAGGAAGTTGGACACCAGTGCGACCGGGATGCCGATGCCGAGCCATTGAGGCCACGTGATGGTGACATACTGAGTGGATATGGCGATGGCGTTCTGGGGAGAAGAGATGGGGGATCCCATACCACCGATGTTGGAGGCAAGAGCAACACCAATGACAAGAGCCTTTGCGGCTGGGTCGTCGGAAGCAAGAGTGGCGAGAATCGGCTGCAAAACGATCGTCAGCTTGACTGGCTCTTTTCACAGACATGTAGTGGTCAGTAACAAACCTGGAGTACAGTGAAGCACAGCACTGGGGCTGCGACGTTGGAAATCCACAGGGAAGAGAACGTGGCAATGTTCATGACGGCCAGGAGCACCATGTTGGGGTCGTTTCCGACCTTGGTCAGGAGCCATGTTGCGACGTTGGTGGTGATCGAGTGCTTGGCGAGGGCGGCGGCGAGAGAAAATCCACCCATAAGGAGGATGATCGTGGGGTCCATCATGTAATGAAACACCATCGTCATGGCATCAGCAGCGGCGAGCGGCACGTCAGAGTCCTTTGCGTCGGCGCCGTTCGTTCGCATAACGCGGAAAACAACGACGAGGAACGGCACCATGAGAGCGGTGATGAACAAGGGGAAGACTTCGAGCGCCCACAACATCGAAACACAAATCAGAAGAGTCAACGCGTTTTGCTCGGTCCGGTTGAGTGGTATGGGTGCGAAGAAGATGACGAGGCCGACCACGACCGTGAGCAGGAAGAAGATGGCGGAGCGGTTCTTGTGAAAGTGGAGCGAGAACCGCGAGAAGCGGGTGTTGTTCTCGGCATCGGCGCCGTCCTCGGCCCAGTCATCGTCGACCTTGTCGAGAGCGGCATTCCCACGGTTTAGACGAGGCTCGAGGGCGGTCAAGGTCGGGTAGAACTCTGAGCTCTTCAAGGACGTGTTGTGGGCGTGCTGGTCGCCGATGGGTCCCTCCTCGGACGCATGGGTGATGCCGTCCTCGAGCTGCTTCTCGTAGTGGATGTGCTGAGCGACGAGTTTGTTGTCCATCGTTGCGGTGAGGGGGAGGGGAGGTGCACGTACGATCGAGCCTGGGGAGGAGAGCAGGCACCTCGCCCCCATAAGTACCTGTACCGGTACCCTCTGCAAGAGCAACATCGGAGGCAGGGTGAGTTCTCGGTCCTTGGTGATTTTTTTCTGTCTCTTCCTTCTCTCTGCTCGGCGCGTTCGGCTCCCCGGGAGTGGGTGTGTCAGGGGTGTGATGAGTGCGTCAGGTGGGGTGCTGCGAACCGAAAGTGGGGTGCACCGGGGGAAACGAGCCAGATGGAAAAAAAAAACCACATGAAGCAAAAGAACGAAGAAGAAAAGGAAGGGATCCCTCCAGGAAAAAAAGAATTCCGAACGGGGCTGCACCGTACGTACCAGCGATCCGGTTCTCACGAGGGTGAAAAGCTGCACATAGCAAGCGTGACACAAAGACGTCACTCTGCGGCTCTCCATGTAAATTCGTAATCCTTCCGACCCTAACCCTATCCAAGGACTCTGTCGAAAGAGTTCGCGTTTTCGGACCCCAAAAAAAGCAGAGAGAAGGAGAAGGGGGTTTTCGTGGTTGGCCGCTTTCGCGCTTGCCGTTGGCCGCATCGACAAGCTTTTGCCCTATACTTGCCTTCTCCGGTCCACGGCATTCCTTATTCTCCGTCCTTGTCCTCGTTGCCCGGAATCGCCCTCTATCCATCAACAATGGCTGCTCTCGGAACCTACGCTAGTCCTTTGGTGAACGATGCCGCTCGCGACATTGCGGACTCGCTCGTAGTCGCTGTAAATACCACCGTCACCGTCGTCTCCGGAGTGTACGCCAAGGTCCCCGGATCCGCCATCCTCGCTCGCTACGTCAAGGCGTCCTACCAGAACGATCCCTACCGAAGTCTTCTGGAGGCATGTCTCGTCTTCTTCATGGTCTGGTACTTTGCCAGCAACAAGTACAAGCCCGGAAAGCAGAACAAGGAGATCAAGCTCACCGAAAAGGTACGCTTGCCCCCCCTTCCCCCCGTCGCACGCAAGCCTCAACGGACTCGGGATGAATCTCATTACGTTGTTTGCAGGAGATTCAGGAGCTGATCGATGAGTGGGAACCAGAACCGTTGGTGCAGCCCGTCACGGACGCTCAGAGGCTCGAGCTCGACAAGCAGCCCATCATCTGCGGGTACGTGAGCCACCGAATCCTTTGCAGAGAAGATACAGCACGCTTACTGGTCCCATCCCAGACCATCTGGCCCGAAACTCCGCCTCGCCGATGGCAAGGAGCGGTTGAACCTCGCTTCGTTCAACTTCCTGGGTGCCATGTCGCAGGAGTCCACGAAGGAGAAGGCCATTGCAGCCGTTCGCAAACACGGCGTCGGAACGTGCGGACCTTGCGGATTCTACGGAACCATCGACGTACACATCAATCTAGAGCAGGAAATCGCTCGGTTCATGGGCGTCGAGAACGCCATCGTGTACTCGCAGGGCTTCACGACCGTCGGTAGCGTCATCCCAGCTTTTGCCAAGCGCGGAGACATCATTGTCGCGTAGGTTTTAACTCAGGATCAAGGGATATCCTCGTTGGATGTATGAACTCATCGTTTTTCCAATAGTGATGCCGGAGTCAGTTTCGCCGTCCAGATCGGTCTGCAGATCTCTCGTAGTATCGTCAAATACTACAAGCACAACGATATGGAAGATCTGGAACGTGTCCTACAGCAATTGCAGAAGGAATTTGCGGCAAAGAAGAAGCCTCTCACGCGTCGCTTCATCGTTACCGAAGGCCTTTCGGTCAACCACGCCGACGTTTGCCCTCTTCCACAGATCGTAAGTCCGAATCCCTGAATGCATGGAGTTTGGTTGGTCAAGTTCTCACGCACGTCCGTCATCAGCTGGAGCTCAAGCACAAGTACAAGTACCGACTCATCCTCGAAGAGTCGTTTTCCCTTGGTGTTCTTGGGCCTCGTGGTGCGGGCGTCTGCGATCACTTCAACATCCCTCCTTCCGAGGTTGACATCATCACCGCGACCCTTGCCAATGCTCTCGGATCTGCGGGCGGATTCTGCTGCGGCTCCAAAGAGATCGTTGAGCACCAACGGCTGGGAGGACAGGGTTACGTGTTTTCTGCCTCTCTCCCGGCCCTTCTCGCTGTCAGCGCGATCGAGGGGATCAAGTACCTCGAGGCCCATCCCGAGCAGCTCGTCAGGTTGCGGGAGAACAGCAACACCATGCGCCTTGCTCTGGAGAAGGGGGTGCAGGGAGTCGATGTACAGGGAGAACCGGGTGCACCGATCCTTCACGTGAGGTTCAAGGATCCCAACGTGGCCTCCAGGTCGCGGGACGACCAGGAGCGGGCTCTTCAGGACTGCGTGGACGAGTGCATCAGGAACGGTGTGTTGGTCACGAGGGCAAAGTATGTCCTGGATCAGGAAGTCAACGTCCCTCGGCCCAGCATCCGGGTGGCTATCACGGCTGCGCACACCAAGAAGGAAGTGGAGAAGGCGGCGGCGGTCGTCGCGGCCGCGGTCAAGAAGACGCTGAAGACCATCCGATGAGTCGCAAATTCAAACGTCTAGCTTTCTTGCTGTAATCACTCTTTGTTCCGTCGAACTGGCTTATATACTTAATATCCTCACGCTACGAGGGAGGCACTGGCGCATTATGCCAAAGGTCTTTTTGCAACGATGAAAGGTGCACTTCTGTACAGAAGCAAACGGCTGCGCATAAGGAGCAACGGAAGGCAGGAAAGTCGAAAGGGTTGAGCAATTTAGCCATTTCGGGACAAAGAGAAAGCTGACGACCTCTTCGGGGGGGGGGGGGGGGGGGGGCGCGGGGGGGGGGGGCGGGG
>JADGJA010000351.1:0-21865 GCA_027596035.1 Thoreauomyces humboldtii
CCCCCACTCCACTTCAATATTCTACTCACCCTGCTGAGACCCGCCATAGACGAAAACCAATGGCCTCGTGTTCGGCGTACACAGATAAGCACTCGCAAGCTCCACCGCGGCACAAGCGTTCGAAGTCGCGGACTGGGTCATCACCACGGCCGTCGGGATGTTTGTACCGATGGGCAAGTCCGCCGACTCTGTGAACACCCACTTGTTCTGCACGGTGTTGAAGATGAAGGTAGAGGCGGAAGCCTCCGTAGCTGTCCGACCGCCGATGTACAGGATCCTGTGCGAGTCCAACAGAACCGAGGCGTGTCCTTCGACGGCGGGAGCTGTGCCCGATGGAGATACGGGAATCCATGTCATGATGTCCAGAGCGAGGATCGTCAGTGAGTTGATGGGCCCGCTGGAGATCGCTCCTGTTAGACAGAAATGAAGGTGTTCGGGTTAGTGAGTAGCTCAACAAATTATATGAAACATGTCGATCCACTCAAACGCACCTCCGAACAAAGCAATATGCGTGCTGTTGATGGTGGTAAGACTAGCGAATTCTCTCGCCACCGGCCAGTACGCAGTCGGCGTTGAAGGAAGCACCTGACTGACGGTAGCCGTTGCGCCCGTTCCGACAGCGACCGTGTAAAGCGCCGAGGACAGTTTCTGGTCGGCCGTCACACCTCCGAAGATGTAAACGATGCCGTCGACGACCGAGGCCGAATGACCGGAAAGTCTCAGGTCGAGGGATCCGGCTGGTGTCAGTTGAGTCCAGATCTGGGTGTCGACGTTCAAGATCCACATGTCACTTAGAGTGGCGTTCCCGCCGACAGAGGAAAGTCCACCTTGAATGAGCACAGTGTTACTGTTGAGTGCGACGGAGACGTGTTGGATCCTGGGTGCCGGGGTGGTCGGGAATGAAGCATTACGGAGAATGGTCCACTGACGATAGTCGTAATCAAAGAGGTAAGTGAGGGGGCTGAATGCACCGGTTCCCGTTTCGCCGCCGTACAGAACGGCGTGGTTGGTTCCCGGTAGATAGACCATTGTGTGCGATTCGAGATCTGGAGGCGCCATGCCGAAGACTCCGCCGAGAGAGACCCAGTCGCTTTCCTCGGTTCTGAGAGTCGCTTGAGAAGTGGCTACAAATGAGCCCGTTGAATCGATCTGCGTGGATATAGCCTTTCCTTCCAACTGCTGCTTGATAGTAGCGAGTTGATCTGCGCTACAGTTCCGACGTACATCGTTAGACTTCAAAACTGAAATTGGCTTCTCCTTCATCGAAACACTCACCAAGTGCGATAAAATGTAACAGCACATGAATCCGCCGTAGCCTTGACTATCAGTGGAACAATCCTCGCCATCAACGCAATAGCCTGTGCCGACCTCCACGGCGCCAAAGCTACACCACCCGCAGTGGCGTCCATGATACGGTTAGTCTGTACGAAGTTTCCTTGTAAACGATCCTTGAGGGAGAGCATGACCGATTGGTCGACACGTTTCATGGCCGACGACAGGATGTATGGGCTCGAGGGGTCCGAGGAGTTCGAGAACGGGAGAGCCAGGCCTTCATCGGAATCGACACCGATAACATAGGCACCCTGTTTCGCTGCGTACTGGATGCCGTAGGAGCCTGTGTTTCCTCCAGCTCCAAACACCACATCCGCACCAAGGGTGAGGAAGCCTTAAAACGAGTCCTTTGGTCAGCCGATGTATGCCTTGGAACTTTCACACACTCCGGGTAGAGAAAAGAGATACTCACTTTGAGCAATCGCCTGTCCCTGCGGGACGCTGGAAAAGGACGTGGCAAACGTGCGTAGTACTCTGCAACCTGGACAGGTAAGCTGGACGCCCATCAGGTATCCATTGCTGTATCTCTGTACGGAAGCGAGGGGTTGACCCGCTGAAAACGATGAAGCCGACCGGTTAGTTCGATAACAGTCGAAAAATGGATTGTCAACCCAAATATCCATCCACGAACGAAGAGGCAAGCCTTACCAACGACTCCCACAATCTTGGAGGTCGTGACAAGTCCGGCGAGAGCTCCAGCCAGCATTCCCGATTCGTCCTCGGCAAAGATCGCACCCTGACCGAACGCGGAATTCCTTTGATGTCACTTTCTCGGCAGCTCAGCTGGACGGGGCTCAGACGACGATGCATACCTGTACTCTGGCATACTCTTTGCCCGTTCCGAAGCTGGAGGACGACGAGGTGATGTAGACGCTGGGAAACTCAGTGATACCTGTGACATGTTCATGGTGGATCGTTCAACAATTAGATCTGCTGCTTTTCGATTCTCGACAGACTCACAATTTGGAACTTGTTTTCCATAGTTTGAAGAAATCAGCGCAAAGTGATCATATGTTCCGTAAGTTCCGTCTAAGAAAATAGGAATCAGCTTCTTCATCAACAGCAAGAGCGGATCGCGCAAGAGGGCGACTCACTCAGAAAGTATCTCAGGTTGTCCAAATAACCCGCGGTGCTGGTAGCACTGCGGTACACGTACTCGCAAGTGTCCGTTGCCGGATTTCCATATGCCGCAACAGCAAGAGGACAACCGGTCCATGCCAGTTGTACATAAGGCTGGTTAGCTTTAATAAACAAAGGAACAAAGATTGCGGACGTTGGGATGAATCAGTAAGGAAGGCACAGGTATTGAGCCGCCTAGTGCATGCACTTCAAAAACCCGTGGCTTATGAAGATAAGGCTCACATTTGTCACTATCTCCGACGACGAGGATTTTGAGCGCGGCCGTGGTACTGCACAATCCCGCCCAAATGATCGCAATACGGGAGACAGTGTCAAGCTGCATCCTTGGATTCCTTGCGCGAGACCTTGCCTTGAGAGAAGGGTACAAGTCACCAAAGAGAGACGTTCTTGGGAAGTATCTGGCAAAGCGAGACGACGGAAGGGGGAGGAGTGCGGACCCACAACAACGCTGCGATGGAGTTTAAAGAAGGGAGGATCTTTATAGTCAGAAACCTAAACCGTCGATACCGACGATCTATTTTTTAATATCGGAGTGTTGTCGAGGCGCGACTAGGCGGGCCCGCGGGCGGAGTCTCATCGTGCTGATCAAAGATCAAAGGCACCTCTTACCGGTAGCCTCCTGTTGGAACGGATCCCTAACCCTTACGACCAGTCGTTCCCCTCCTCCTCTTGAGATCTCCCCGGACGGACCCTGTACATCCTTTCCTCTAGTAGTGGATACATACAAGTATACAGAATCCTTGGCTCAACAGGTTATGAGCCCCTTTACGCTTCCACACCATCAACAGCAGCACGCTAACGACATGTCGCAAACCCTGCCCTCGCAAACCCTGCCCTCGCAAACCCTGCCCTCGCAGCAACTACTCTGGCAAACCCACCCTCGCAACAACTGCGCTCCCGCAGCGACCACTCTCGCAACTACTGCGCTCCCGATGCGATCACTCTCGCAAACCCCGTCCTCGCAACAACTGCACTCTCAAAGACCAGTCTAGCAACCACTCTTGCATCTCCGCCCTCGCAGCGACTACTCTCACATTCCCGCCCTCGCAACGACTGCGCTCTCAACGACAACTCTCGCAAACCCCGTCTTCGCGACAACTGCGCTCCCGCAGCGACCACTCTCGCAAACCCTGCCCTCGCAACAACTGCGCTCTCGCAGCAACCACTCTCGCAGCGACCACTTTCGCAAACCCTGCCCTCGCAACAACTGCGCTCCCGCAGCGACCACTCTCGCAAACCCTGCCCTCGCAACAACTGCGCTCTCGCATTCCCGCCCTCGCAACGACTACTCTCACATTCCCGCCCTCGCAACGACTGCGCTCTCAACGACCAGTCTCGCATCCTCTCTCGCAAAACCCTGCCCTCGCGGCGACTACTCTCACATTCCCGCCCTCGCAACGACTAACGACCAGTCTCGCATCCTCTCTCGCAAAACCCTGCCCTCGCAGCGACTACTCTCACTGCGCTCTCGTCTGAGTGTGTGCGGCTGAGACGTGCGTCTGAGACATGCATGTCTCGGCTTGATTTAGCGTCTCAATTTAGCGTCTCTGAGTGTGTGCGCTGAACCGCAATTTAGCGTCTTAAGGGGTTCGAACTTGCAAAGGGGTTCGCGCTAAGCTGCCAGTACCCGAGCCACACGCGGCTTGGGGCGGAGAGGTCCCACGGTACAGCAAGTTCCATGAAGATCTCCTGAAGAATATCCCTGTCTTCCGCTCGTTATCGACTCTTTTCTTCCTTCCTCTCTCTTCCTCAAACCGACCGCGCTTAGCTTTCGAGCTACTCGACCATACGGTCAATACTTTACCGGCTACTCGGAACTACATGACCGGGTGAGCAGAACTCCTCGCGCATCATGTGACGAGATGCAAGATGCGCAAGTAGAGCCGCAACCTCATTACGAGGGATGGGGGAGAATCCACGATTAGGAACAATTACAGGAATCTCATTGAATTGTGCACACGAGTCTATCTTCTATCTGGATTTATGGTGTAAACAACCAAGGTGGCGAACAGGAGTGGTGAAAAAGTCGGGAAGGGAGGGCGGAAGTGGGTAAAGGGGATGTCGCGCGCAGAACGGCTGCCGATGTCAATCTAGTACACGGGCATAGGGACGCCGGAAAGATCGTACTGCCATGACGCGACCGACTTCTGGTCGTTCACGCAGTTGACCTTTCCGTTCGTGTAGAAGGGCCTCAACGGCCACGCACAGATCTGCTCGATCTTTCCCTGGTTCGCTCCGTAGAAGAACCTTCCGGGAAGCGTCTTCGGGACGACCTTGTTCTCGACCCACTGGATGAGAACGTCGAGAGACGTCTGCGGCCAGAGACTGTTGGGCTGCTTCTGGTTGGGGCTGCAGTGGACCGCGCCTGGGACTAGGAACAGACGGTACCAGGATTGGAGGGCGGCCGTGGAGGCAGCGTCCGATAGCTTGGGATACATAACTGATCGGACTGATTCCCAGTAGCGGACGGACGACCTACGGTCATAGGAAAGGTTTTAGTATGTCGTGTTAGGTAAGTCCGAGGTCAACGATTTCAATAGTCAGGTTTCTTACGCAGGGGGGATACTATCATCTTGCTCTCCGTGGACTGTACAACAACGTAAGGGTTAGACGGCGATGGATTTGGGGGGGCCGGGTTGCTCGTCGATCGAACAGTGCGAACTCACAGTGCAAAACCTTTCCGCCAGCGGCTTGGAAGGGAGTGAGGTCAGGCCAGTTAGTCTGAAGGGAGTCGCCGTACATCTGGGCACCCTGGATCATCCATTCCTTGAGTGTATCGTAGGTGACACCGTCGAGGGAAGCCAGGTTGTTGATATCCTTGAGCTGTGTAAACGCAGATGACGATCAGCGACCCGGAATCAAGTTTTCGAAAGCGTTACTCGTGTTCCCTGTCCTACCTGAAGGAAACGTGTGATGTATTCTCCTCCGAGTCCCGTGATGGAAAGCTCCCACTTGCCCGTGGCAGCGTTGTACTTGGTGGCTCCGTCCACGAACTGGGCTCCGAACTGGTAAGGAACGTAGACCTGCTTGCCGGACGTGTCCCTGAGACCTTGAAGGATCTTGGTGGCGACAGCGACAGCCTGAGCACTGACGGTCCCGTTCTGAGCGGGGGTGGGCGAGATGGGCCCGAATCCTGGAGGGCCCCCGGGTCCCCCAGGTCCTCCAGGTCCTCCAGGGCCGCCGGGTCCTCCGCCCGTGGTAGCGTTGCAAGCATAAGGCTTGCCGATGATGGTACGAATGTCGAAGTGGAGTTTGCAAAGGTCGCTTCGCGCGATCGTGCCGTCAACGCGTCCGTCCAGGCCGTCGCAAGCCTTGACGGTCTCGTCGACGATCTTGCTGAACTCGCATGGGGATGGGTAATAGTTGAGCGTCTTCTCCACGACGTTCTGGTAAAGGTGCTGAGTCTGCTGGAAAGAGAATCGGAACGCGGGAGCGGCGATGGCCGCGCCGTCCCACTGGTCGGCGTAGCGTTGTACTTGACTCCAACCTTCGCGACCGCCTTCGGAACAGCCCTGGCATGGTGGAAATGTGGCACGTCGGTGAGAAAATGACAGGAACCAAGCGTGAAACATCGCTACGACCGCGTACCTGATAGTAGCTGTAGAGCTTAGTGGAGTCGTTCATTGCAAAGAACTTGCGAGTGTATGCCTTGCCGATAACCGCAAGCTGTTCACAAAAACAGATGTAAGAATCCTACATTCTGAGGTCGATGCTCAGCCTAATGTCGAACCATACCTCATGTTGAGCCTGATATCCGAACATGTACGCATTGGGCCAGTTGACAGTTCCTGGGGCCAGGAGCCAGTGCGCATCGGCTTGGGTGTTGAAACCACCGAAACCACCGTCGGTCAAGCCAGCGGCGGCCCCGTAGATGATTCCACCGGGAAGCGAGGACGATCCAGAGTTGATGGCGAGACCGCCCCCACCAGTCGACAGCCACCTGTTCTCGAACTTGTCAGGGGCAGGAAGCCATAAGGTGAGCCAGACGTTGTCGTTCGATCCGTCGTGAGAGTAGGAGAATGTGACGTTGCAGTAGGAGAACGAGGCGTCGGGATAAAAGTTCTGATTGCTGACCGTCTGAGAACGAGCATCAGTTACTATCGCAGCCTATATATGGATGTTTTTGAGTCACACCTTGTTCGTGAAGGCAGTGGCTGTCAAACTGTCTGGGCTTGCGGTCAGGCCGGCAGGAAGGGACGGGAGCGCCGAGCGAGCATAGGCAGACTCGCAGACTTCGGACAGCGCAGGCATCGAACGACGGGAGCGTTCAGCACTGGCGCTGGCAAGCGCAAAGGCGAAAACGCTCGCGGAAAGGACTCGCATCACTGATGAGAAGCTCGGGGAAAGATTGCTTGCGGAACCAGCAGGAGGGTCGTCCAACAACGACTTCCATAAATACAGTACAGTACAGTACTTCTGCATACCCGTATGCCGCGGGATCCGCCTGCGATCCTGCCAAGAACTTCACGTACAGGTTGTATCGGACTGTAACGTGTGCAGGTACACAGGACGCAGCACACACTTCCGATGTTACACCTGATCATCGTTAGAGTCTCCGCGGTAGCCTCCGGGAACTCCTAATAAGGACGACCTCGGGGGGACAAAAACCTTTCCGATGTTTGTTGTCGGGTCCTTCGCGCAAGAATTTAACAACAAGGTAGCACAGCTTGCTCCATCTGTCGAACACCATTGCCGTTTCCGACTCGTCGAAATGTCCGTCCGCGGAGATCCGCTGCTACACCGATGTACAGGGTAACAACCTAGCTTACCAGCTGAACCACAGCAAGGCCCTAACTGCCTCCTAAACGGTAACAGCGGGGGAGAGCGTTCTACTATATACCAGATTTCTCATGGACGTCATGATAAAAGGCCAGCCGTTGTTTTACTTTTGTTCGCCAACGCCCCGTTGGCTGTTCGCCGACGCTTTGATGCCCGCCTCCTTCGCAGCTTTTGCAACGTCCACAGCCCACTGCTCCGTGGATCGACCCTTAAGAAGGGCAACAATCACGACCGTCATGTTGTCGCATCCCACTCCGCCGAGCTCGCTGTCTAACGCCAGGCAAATCGTCATCATCGCTTCGCAGATCTCCTGGATCTTGAGGCCGTCTACAACCTTCTGGCGGACAAAGTCCACGACCTCCTGGTTTGACATGCAGTCCCAGATTCCTGCGAAGAAGCAAAGAATCGCAATTGGAGTCAGTATAACGGCTTATGACGTGGAAATGTGTGAGGATTCTTACCATCACACGCTACGACGACGAACTCGTCTGTGTCCAAAAGCTTTCGCTCGGTGATGTCAGGGTTCACGGTGACGATCTGCTGTTCGGCAGGCAGAGACCCGTTTTGCTTGAACTCGAAGTCTCCGATCGCTCGGGACAAAGCGAGGTTGCCTAGAAAACATAGGGATGTGAGGTTCGAATCAATTGCTCGAGACATGAACGCCCATGACTTACCGTTTACGCGACCGAATTCGACGAACCCGCCAGCGGCCACGATTCGCTGAGTTTCCTCTGCCACGATGAAAGGATCAACGTCAGAATTGGGTACGAGCCGGTTCGTTTTTGAAAAGCACATCCTACCGGGGTTGACTGGCTTGTGGTCGAAAGAAAGTGGCACGGCGGTACCGTTGGCGCTCAGCACAGCGCGGGAGTCGCCGGCGTTGGAGACGAAGATGCGCCAGTCGTCGGTTATGAGGGCGGCCACGGCCGTGCATCCCGATGGGTCGTTTTGGAGTCGCTCATCCGCTCTCAGGTCCACATCCGTACCGAGGAAGCCGGCCTTCAGTGCTGCAGCGTAATCTCCCTTCGCGTACGCGTCCTCCTTTGCGACGCGCTCGTGCACATGCTGCCCGCTATACTTTGCCACGTTTGACCCCCCGTGCCCGTCGAACACTGCAAAGAACGATATGTGCTTGTCCGAGTCGGGCATCCTGAGGATGGTGGTGTGAGCGTCCTCCATGCCTGAAGAGGAGGCGGGAGGTGTTGAGCACACATCCAGAGGCATCGCATCGACTGGCAAGCCGTTCGCTTACTTATCCTCCACCCCTGCATGGCACTGGCGCCGTAGGCGATCCGCTCGTCCTCATCGGCGGTGGTGTGCTTTTCGGTTACGGGCTCTGAAAGTGTTTGACCCATGGCGAGCAACGACCGAGGAAGCTGAGGTGATTCAGAGAAGCATGTGAGCGTCCCGCGTTTGATTCGTCGCCTGGATCAGCAGTACATGCTTTTCTTACGGGAAAAGGAGGGAGAGGCGGGTGACGTGAGAGGCCTTGGTTCAGAGGACGCGAGGGGACCGGACTTTCTGCTGGAAGCACATACAGCTGTGAGATTGCGGTTGGGCGGTAAAAGGCAGGGCGGTTCCAAATATCGCCCCTTCTTCGTGACCAAGCGAGCGCCGTAAGTCTGTGGGGGGAGGCTCTTGGCGTACCTTTGGAAGCCTAGGCCGGTGAGAAGGGGAGGTGCCTGTTCTTGCAGCGTAGCGTAGCGTGGGAGCACTGTGTAAGGGACGTACGGACTTGTCAGGGGACGGGGTGTGTGGTTGCGTCGATCAATTCGAGTTTCTTGATTTTCCAACGATCTGCGGCTAGGGTTGCCTGTGAGCTCACCTGCTGGATGGGCTGCTGTGGCTATGCTGTCTGATGCCCACATTCGTCTCCGCTGCCTCTCATCCCCGTATCTTCGCCCTTGGCCCCACCCGCCCCTTTTGACGCTTCCTGTCAAGCACAAGGCAAGATGGCGACAATAGTGAGTACAGTCTATACCAACCGGTCTTGTCTCTCAACTGAGAACAAGTCAACTCTGCATCTTCTCGTGTTTTATCCTCATATAACCTCAACTGACCCGTGGTGACGTAGGATCTCAGCCATGTTCCAAAGGAACACCTGCTCGTTGCCGAGTTTCTTCGAAGCAGTGAAGCACAACTGAGCATGAAGCAAGGGGTTCTCAACGACCGAAGAGTGGACTACTTTAGGGGTTTGTCTTGTCTTTCTTTCCTGCCACCAATTTGACTAGTGCCCCCCCGGAATCGGAAGACTGAGACGTTTCGCCCTCACCCAATCCAGGGAAGCACGCGGTCAACGCCCTCCTCCGCGCACCTTACAAAAAGAACGCATCCCGTCCCGCAGTCGCATCCCGAGTCGAAGCCGAAGCCCTCCTCACCGCCGTCCAGGCCCACGGCTTCTTCCTCAAAGTCACAAAGCACGTCGGGGAAAAGCACCTCCACCTCGCCGAGCAACAGGGCTTCGAGCCCGACGCACACTACGCATGGTTCTACCAGGGAAGCCAGCTGAAGGGAATACTCATCGGGACCGCCGTGCTGCTCGTGGTGCTGGCCGGCGTCATGTTCCCACTCTGGCCTGCGAGCATGCGGCAGGGCGTGTACTACCTCTCCCTCGGTCTGCTGGGTCTCATGGGCGTCTTCATGGGACTCGTGGTCTTCCGACTCGCGCTGTACCTCGTCCTGAAGGCAACGACCGGACGCGACGGATGGCTCTACCCGAACCTGTTTGCGGACGTCGGCGTCATCGAGAGTTTCACACCGGTCTGGGGGTATGTTGGCCTGAAGAACGCGGTAGCCCAAACATTGCGGGAAAACTTTGCTGACCTTTTCGATCTCGAAACCTCAGATGGGAGGTCAAGCGGAAATCTCGGGCTGCGGTTGCGGCGAGGTCTGGGAGCGATGGGGAGGGCGAAGTAGACGGCGACGTTGGAACAAAGGAAGAATAATCCTAGCATTGGCCAGTGGAACCCCCGTCCTCCGCAGATGAACATCTTCCTTGCAGCGCTGCGCAGTTACCCTTCTTCCCATATCCGCCTTCCTTCGATATCAACACGTTTCTTCTGACACCGGCTCCCGGCCACCTATTTCACGTACGTCGTAGCCTGAAATGAAGAGCGTTTGCGCATAGGGCCAGAAAAAGGACGGGAAGAGAGCCTTCATCTGAACCTTCGCGGTAACGGAACAGGCAGGCAATCACTGCTGGGATATCCGTCCACGCATTGGGAAGCCCCAAAGACACTTGGGATGAGGTTCTCGCGGCGATCCGCAGATCAGAATTTTTTTTCAAAGGCCACACCGAAGTGTTCGCCAACTTCGAAAGCTGCTGGGCTTTGCATTGAAGAAGCCCGGTGAAGGGCGCGGGAAGGACACGGCAGAGAGCACCCTTGCTGCAGGCAACATCACCAATGGACGCGTTTGAACGTGACAAGTCGCCGTATGGCTGCTGGTTGCCTGCAAGCCTGTCTTGCCCCCGCTATTTGCAGCGTACTGTATTGCAGCGTAACGCCAGCCTCACCCCCTCGCCGGAAGACGGAAGACGATTTCGCGTTCGAAGCGCGTCCCCATAACGAGGCTGGCGAAAGCGCGTCAGGTGGCTCCGTTCGACGCTTTCTTCCTCACGAGTGTACTGATACACACGGCTTGCACCTATGCTTTCTTTTTTTCTCTCGCGGGGTTGGTCACGTTTCTTGTTCCTGTGCAGGCAGCTGTAACGTAGAGTGTCCACATCAGTACAGTAGACTCCGTCTTTGTCTGTTGAGACCCCACTCGCTTCCCCCGAGCTCATCCCGGCGATCGTGTTGAAAGGTCAGAAAAGAGCAATGGGTCACATTCTTCGAGCGAGCAGGAGCTCCCTCCGTCCACGCATTGCGAGCCTCCACAGCACTCCCTTCGCGAGGTCCTTCGCCACTGCCCGTAGTCAAGGAAAGCCTCCACTCTCCATCGGAGTCCGTGCGGAGGACAAGAACCGATGGGAGCGACGAGTCCCGCTCATGCCCGAACACGTCGAGCGTCTCGTCAAGGAGGCCGGCGCAAAGGTGTACATCCAGCCCAGCACCAAACGAGTCGTGCCGGACGAGAAATATGAGCTCGTAACTATCAACGCCGCTGCCCTGCTGATGAAACCTCAGCCGGTCTCTGACGTTCCTGTGGCAATTAGGCTGGCGCCACGATCACGTCGGACCTGTCGGTAGCCGACATCATTGTCGGTGTCAAGGAGGTTCCCATCGATCAGCTCATTGCCGACAAGACCTATCTGTTCTTTTCCCACACCCACAAAGGCCAACCTTACAACATGCCATTGCTCCAGGCTGTCCTTGACAAGGTAGCGATGGGGACTTCTTTCGTGCTGCACTGTCCTCGGAGTATCGGAGCGTTGCAACTCACAGTTCGCATCTTCCTGTAGCGCATTCGGCTGATCGACTACGAACTGATGACCAACGAGCACAGCCGGCGGTTGGTCCAGTTCAGCCGGTTCGCTGGCTACGCTGGCATGATCGACAGTATGCATGGACTGGGTCACCGTCTGCTTGCCCTCGGATACGGAAACCCGTTCCTGGCCATCGGCATGTCGTACGAGTACCGGACGCTAGCGGACGCCAGGTTGGACGTGACTCGGACCGGACAGGTCATCATGGACGACGGGCTTCCACGGCAGATGGGGCCCATGACGTTCGTGTTCACCGGTGACGGAGAGGTCGCACGAGGCGCCATGCATGTTTTCAAGTGCTTGCCGCACGAGTGGGTCAGCCCCGACGAGCTGAAGGAGCTCCATCGAAGCGGCAGCTGGGACCACCACAAGGTGTACGGATGTCAAGTGAAGGCGAAGGACTACCTTGTCCGGAAGGACGGGTGGAAGTACGATCGTGATCACTACCGCGAGCACCCGGAACAGTACATGTCTGTCTTCCACGAGAAGGTTGCGCCTTACACCAGTGTCTTGGTCAACGGCATTTTCTGGGACGCGCGATACCCACGTCTCCTAACCAACGATCAGGCTACTAAGCTTGCTAACGAGGACCGTCTTAACATTCTGTCGATTGCGGATGTTTCCTGCGATATCAACGTTTGTCCAACTGCCCCTCGTGATTTCACGTCCGCACGTTCCTTCGGCTCACATTTCATCGTTGCAGGGATCACTCGAATTTATGGGCCGTTCCTCCACTATCGATAACCCATACTTCATGTATGATCCCGTTACCGGCAAAACCCACAATGAGTAAGTCTCTGTTGATTACCGGAATCCGCGACCACCCGACTCATGCATTCCCTCTACAGCATGGAAGGCAGGGGCGTGCAAATCATGTCCATCGACAACTTGCCCACGGAATTGCCACTTGAGGCCAGCGAGTACTTCAGTAACGCGCTGTATCCCTTTGTGAACCAGCTGGTCAGTGTGCAAGGGACGAGTGGCCGGTTGGAAGACTTGACCACTGGCTGACTTCCGCGAGGTGGATTAGGTCACTGGAAACTTTGATCACCCCGTGCTCAAGCGAGCCACCATCGCAACCGCAGAGGGCAAGCTCGCCCCAGGGCGAAAACGTCTTGCGGACGTACTCACCAAACACGGGTTTGTTGCTTTCGAGGCCTCCTTTTGTCTGCTGGCTCAGAACTGACGGAATGACCCGGTTTCATCACAGGGAAGGAGCCAAGGTCAGCGCAAGCCAACGGGTCCTGTTACTTGGATCCGGCTTTGTGTCTGCACCGCTCGTCGATTACTTGCTCCGCGAGCCCCACCGATCCGTGACGATTGGTTAGTTGCAGAAGTTCGCGAGAGCCTTTGTCAACTTGCTAATCCTGGCTTGATAGCAAGCAACCTGGCAAAGGAAGCCAAGAACTTGTCGGCGGGCAGATCCCGAGCACCTGTGACCGATCTGAACGTGGCGGACAAGGCATCTCTTGCCAAACTCGTGTCCAACCACGACCTTGTCGTAAGGTATGCCGGCATCTGCATTGGCCGACCCTTCTAAGCGAGAAGCTCAGGATTGTTTCTACAGCTTTGTGCCGGCTACTCTGCACACTGACGTCGCAGCGGCATGTATCGACGCCAAGAAGAACATGGTGACCGCGTCATACATCTCACCTGCTATGCTCGCTCTGGACGAAAAGTATGATTAGTTGCCCGTGCCGTCCACTATGGAGGCGGAAGCTTAACTGTTCGTGCAGGGCTAAGAAGGCTGGAATCACCATCCTCAACGAGGTCGGGCTAGACCCCGGAATCGACCATCTGACGGCCATGCAGCTGTTCGACGAAGTTCGCGCAAAGGGTGGACGCATCAACTCGTTCGTGTCGTGGTGCGGCGGTCTCCCAGCCCCCGAAGCTTCGAACAATCCCCTGGGATACAAGTTCAGCTGGAGTCCCAAGGGCGTTCTCATGGCAGGTCTGAACTCGGCACACTTCAAGCGCGACGGAAAGGTAGTGGTTTCCGAACCCGAACATTTTGAGCCAGCGCAGACCTTAAAACAATCGAAATCTCTCAGATCATTCAAGTACCCGGTGACAGTTTGTTCGAAAGCGCTGTCAACGTTGACATCAACAAGGGCTTTGCTTTGGAGGGCATCCCCAACCGTGACTCGCTCAAGTATACCGATCTCTACAACCTTGGCGACATCGCGGACCTAAGCAACATGTTCCGCGGGACTTTGCGATACAAGGTTGGTAGCTCGACCATGGACCGGTTTGCATTGCCGTGGGCAACTTGCTGACCCCATAATCTGATTCACATCAGGGCTACTGCGAGTTGATGGCCTCGTTGCGCAACATTGGTCTTCTCAACGACAAGCCCCGCACCGACATTCAGGCTGGCGTTTCCTGGGTTCGTGATAGCGTCTCCATGCCTTCTTTGACTGTGACACTCACCCGGATCCGTTTGTAGGGTGAGGTCATGGACTCGCTCATTGGAAAGGACAGCAACCGGTCCGCGGCCATTGCCAAGGCCTTGTCCCTTGATGCCAAGAACCCCGTTCAAGCACAACACCTGAAGACAGTCGTCGAGGCACTGGAGTGGTAAGCTTGCAGTTATGAGGATAAGAGAGAGTCGTGTTTGCTGACAAGTAAATCGCCCCAACAGGCTCGGCATGTTGTCTCACGACACACCCGTGAATCCCTCCGGCTCCGTCATGGACGCCTTCTGCGCACACCTCCAGCGTCGCTTGGTCTACGCCCCAGGCGAGCGGGACATGGTGGCCATGCACCACGAGTTCGGCATCCAGTGGCGAGACGGCAGCAAGGAGAAGCGAACGTCTACCCTCTTCGCATACGGAGACCCTCAGGGATACTCTGCGATGGCCAAGACGGTCGGTCTCCCCGCCGCCATCGGATCCGAGCTGCTCTTGAACGGTAAGCTTTCAAATGGCAGCGTCGCGTGAAGAAGTCGCCAAAATCTGATAAGCATTTGATGGTCTCAGCTCAACTGACAAGGAGAGGTGTCATCGCGCCGATGACAAAGGACGTTTACCAGCCCATGCTGCATAAACTAGAAGCCGAGGGCATCAGGTTCGTAGAGCAGACTTATGCCCTCTGATCTTGAGAAACGCGATTCGGACTTCAAGACTCCACATATTCTGCATATCACATTTTGAGTATCACATGACCGACAGCAGAGTGCTTGCATGGACAGAGCCTACGTTGAGCGAGTGGCGGACCAGGGGCGCGTGGGCCAGCTGTGTGAGCAAAGTCTATTGAAAAGCAAGGAAGCTTGTCTCGGGGAAACCGATTTCAGTCAAGCCCTTCCGGAAGCTTCACTCGATCTCCAATTTCCTGTGCCTTGCTGAATATCCGGTCTTCGAGATCATCGCCCTGCCCTCCGACCATGCGGAGGATGTCTTCGATGAGACCGTGATTTCCAAGGACTGCGAAAGAAGTCAAGGTAGTTGAGCCAAAAAAAAAACGCACAGAAGTGAAAAAAGGCATGCAAAGGCCAACGAAGACGTACTATCAACATGATCTGCGGTTTCGGGTCCGCCCCGAACACTCCCGAAAGGCTTCTTCCCACCATCCGTCTGTCGGGTCTCCCGAGTGACCACCGGGACACCGCCAGGGTTGTATCGTTCCTTCTTCCATCCATGCGTGCACATGTACGAGAGGCTGATGAGCGGCACGGTCCCGTCGCCGTCAGAAAGTTGCACGCCGTTCTCCGTGTCCGTCTCCGGATCGCTCCGGGTGTGATCGATGTAGAGCTCGTCTCCCGATCCGGCGGGGGACGCGTTGTTGTCGTCCCTCCTGTCCTGCGTTTGCCCGAGGACGTAAAAGTACTTTCGCTCCGCGGCCAGTCCGGTTCCGTAGAGGCAGAGGATCCGAAAGGATGGATCGAAGGTCGGCAAAGGGGTGAGAAGTGGGTTCGACCACTGCGTTGGGTCCTTTTTCGCCTCCTCGAGGTCCTTTTTCGTTTCGGCGATCCCGTATGCGTATGTGTCGGCCCAGTATGGGGAGCCCTTCAAACCGGTACCGGCGTGGTGGGAAATGAAAGCGGAAACGTTGGTAGCCGTTAGGCGGAATGACTCGGAAGTGTTTTGATCTTGCGTTGTGACGTCTATCAGGGCTCCAAAGGATGGGATGGTCACGTTCGCTGGCTCGTCAGGTGCTATCGTCGAGGCATCACCCCAGACTCTACTGCCTCCGAAGGGAAACATGGACGCCATCCCGGCCCTAGATCGAGTGTGTGAGCAGGTTTTCAGATGAAACCCAGTGGAAGCGCCTACCATGAACGGAACAATCGGGCCCGCTGCCTCCTGCTGAAGAAATACTCTAGCATGTACGACCCGGCCGCATTCTTGGAGGTAGAGGGTTAGCGGCGAACGGACCGATAGTGTTTACGCCAAGGTTTTACGAATAGCGTTCCGTGAAGAACTGTGACAACTTTCGCTTACCAGTTGAGCGGTGTCCCGCATCTCGCCTAAGAGGTGGGATTGAGATCGAAGTGTCCTGCAACCCACTTGAAGGATGGTCTGAACGCACCTGAAAGCATCGAGGCGAGAGCTTTCGGAACTCCTAGCAGGGTTCCGGCAATGTTGATCCATCCGGCAAGATAGGTCGAGCACCAGAGCTCCCCATGATTCGCACGCGCCCAGTTCAAGAAGTGCATGGTGATGGTGCTTCCCATGGAATGCGAGATGATCATGACGCGCGCATCTTCCAGTGATGATCCCCCTACGACCGCAGCCTCATGTGCGAGCTCTATGGTGCTCCGCAGCCTGGTGAAGTAAAGGTCTCGCAGCTCAAGGTTGTTGTACGACAGTCGCCAATCGTACGCAGCCAGGTGCATGTTGCCGCTGTCGTAGCCGATGGAACCGAGGTTGGCGATCACCCTCGCCCACACCCAGAACCCTGGATAGAGGTAGTCGGCTGCATCCAGACCCTGGGCGGCTCGAAGCTTGACATTGGCAGGGTCCCTACCCGTGCGCTCGTTCAGCATCATGTGGGCCAGCCAGCAGTCCTTGGACCACAGCAGCGCCTTTATCTGATCGACCGTGCCCCACATCCTCTTCCGAAAGTACTTTTGCGCGCAAAGGCGGTTGGCGGCCTCGGTGGCCGACAGAGCGTCTGGATCGATCTGATGCTCCTCGCGAACGGTCTGCTTCCTCACTCGATCGGGAAGGTTGGGCAGCAGTCGGTCGGTGGCTTCCTGACGAGCGACGTCGCCGCGGGCCTCCTCGTCCTCGGTGTCGGGTCGCGACGCTGCCGAGTCATCGTCGTCCGCCTCCTCGGTTCGGTTCAGGGCTGGAGCAGAGTTCCAGACCTGCAGGCCGGTGGAGACGATGCCGGGGATCATGACGACGGGATGCTTTGCCCGGATGCCGGTCGCGGCGAGTCGTGCGCCGGGTTGGAAGTCGCCGTAGTCCTGGTCGGACGACGACGTCTCGAAGTATTCCCGCAGGGTTCCCAGGAACTCCAGGGATGGCAGGTTCTCGCCGCTCAGGAACTGGAAGACGTCGGTGCTGGACACGCCTGGGGACGCCGCCGAAAAGATGAGGGCGGCCAGTGCAGCCCCGCCTAGGACGCCGAGGGCAAAGAACAGGCGCCGGAACTGCAAGATGGTCTTTGGGACGGATATGGTTCCGATGACCGGCAAGCGGTGGACGGGAACCACGACGGGGGAGGCCTGTCGCGCTCCAGCCTTTGTTCGCTTCGTTAGTGTCATCTGGCCATCACGGTTGGATGAGAGAGATCCCAACGACACCCCAGTGGAAAGCAGGAGGGGGGTGGTGGTGGTGGGGTGGCTGTACACATCATGGACTCTGGGTGGTTGGCCGTCAAGGGGACCGACCCATGGGTGTGAGACTGTGAGTGCCGTTGCCTTCGGTCTTCCCCCGGCCACAAGCCAGCCAGCCAGCCCTCAGGCGCGTGACAGTCATGCTCGCATAGCCGTTCAACCATTCACAATTCACAATTCCCACCCGTCGGCGGTCGTCTCCTCTCTCTCTGGTCGGGGCCACTGCACCCCCAGAAAGGCCCTCTCAACCAGATCCCCCTCCTCCGGTCTCTTGCTTGGCTTCCCCAAGCCTTTTCTTTTTTTTGTCGACATCACCATCCTCTCTTCATCTACGTTCGCGGTTGGGAGCTTTCCTCGCTTTTCTCCACGCTGTCACAGCTCTATCCTACACCATTCATCATCCTTCCCAGGCAGGCCGTCCGCCCTCTCCCCTCTTCGCTTCCTTGTCTTCCAACGGCTTCAGTCCCCAGTCCTATCGGATACATCGCTTTCCCACCTGGTCTCAGCTGTGTCACCCGTTCCGAGTCAACATAACAGACAGCCACGGTACGGACGTCCTCCAGCCGGACCCACTCTCCGTGAGGCACCTGGGAAAGGATGGACGCCATAGAGGAAGGGCGAGGTTCGGAAAGTCCCGTGACGGGCAAGACCACCGCTCTGCAAAGGGAGTTCTCCAATAAGATGACTCCAGCGGCCAAGCGCGACAACACGTGCCGCATCACGATAGGCGTCAAGATGGCCATCTTCGCTGTGCTTCTCACACTCGCCTCGGTCGGCGTGATGGCCATCGTCTCCTGGGAGACCACCTCCCAGCTGCTCTCCAACCAGCTGACGGAGCGGATGAATACCATCGCCCTGCTCCGTTCCCTCGCCCTGCAGCAGACCCTGTCCAACACGTTCTCGGACCTTCAGCTCATATCGTCGCGCGTGCTCATCCAGGGATTCCTGGCTCAGATCAAACAGGGAACTACCCTGACCGCGGCCCAGGTCAGCACCGGGACGAACGATCTGCTCAGCGCCGTGGCATCGTACAAATCCCTGCTGTATGCAGAGTTCTCGACCGCGGACGGGCAAACCCCAATCTTTGTAACCACACCTACGGACATCAATGCGACCTCGATCGCACGGCTCCGATACCAAGGAGGGGGCAACGTCATATCCGAGCACATCCAGAATCCCATCGAGATCGCCAATGGCACCTTCGCATGGGGCTTGGTGGCACCCGTTCGTTCTCTCGCCACTCAGGAACTGCTGGGTTCCATTTTCATGATTCTGACCACTGTCGAGCTCAAGGTCATCCTGGATGATGAAGGTGAGCAAAGCACACACGTAAATGAGGGTCCGGCCATCGTATAACCATCTGCATCCCGCAGCCGGACTTGGCAGCACGGGGCAGCTTCTGTTGCTCACAGTGGTCGACGAGGTGAGTTTGCAGTTGCACAGGTCCGTGCCCCAGATGCCTTCCTACTGAACGTATCGTCAAGTCTTCCTATCGCTTCGTCATCCCTCCAGTACGAAATCCAACCTATTTCGGTCAAACCTACCCGATCAGTAGCTACCGCGCCATGGAGATCCAGGCTGCATCCCCTAACAGTTCCGGAGTCGTCGAAGCGAACTCTTTCTGGGGCCAAAGTTCCATGACCGCATATCAGCCGGTAGAACTGGGTTGGTTTCTTTTCGCAGAAAGTAATGTCGCTTGTCTTTGTGAACTCGTGAATTGTTTTGTTTTGCTAACCTCGGGTATGCCGGTTTCTAGTCAGTCTCTCCGAAATCAATCAGCCCGTAGTGCGGTTGAGACTGCTCCTGCTATATGCTATCCTGAGCGTCCTTGTGGCGGTCCTAATAGTATCCCTACTCGCCGCGCGTCTGCTAGTATTGCCAATACGCAGGCTGCGAACTCTGGCGCTTGAGTTTTCTTCCGGCGATCTCGACACACGGGCGCCAGTGGGTCGAGGACGATTTCCCGACGAAATCCTCGAACTCAATCTGGCGTTCAATACGATGGCCGCTCAACTAAGTAGTCAATACGATTCCTTGGATAACAAAGTCAAGGAGCGCACAAAAGCACTGGAGGCGGCGAAGATGGAAGCTGATGACGCGAACGCTGCAAAGGTTCGTAGGAAGATTGGCAGGACGCGCGATCGAGGGTACTTTCCTTACCACTTTTCTCGAAAAGTCCGCTTTCCTAGGTATCCTTGATTTTTGCACTCCCTCAGTTGCATCCTGCTGATAGGTTTTGTGTCTGAACAGCAAATATTACGCATGAGCTTCGCACTCCTTTGAATGGTAGTCACTGGGCTAGGATTCTTGAGAGTACTTGACTGTTGCTTACTTCCCTCGCTTTCAGGCATCATAGGTTTGCACGGAATAAGAATTTCAGTCAGGGAGCACAGTTGCTAACTCTTCAGATGCTACATGTCAGGGCTCAGCGCACTTCTCGCAGAGACTCCTCTAAACGCTGATCAGAAAGACTTGATCGGTTCCATACGAGGTCGGTCACTGAGCGAAACTTTCCTCTCTCTTACAGTTGGAAATCTAATCAAGTGGTCACAGACTGTAGCGACGGACTCTTGGTCATCATCAACGATGTGCTCGATGTAGGTTATGACGGGCATCATGGCTGGGATAATTGTATCCATACGCTGACCTTTATCTTTACTTTTAGTTTTCGAAGGTTTGACAAATGGGCAGAGGGGCGCTTTTTCGCGTGGTCGATGTCTCAGTGCCCTTTCGTTTCAGATCGAGGCTGGCAAGCTGGAACTAGAAAAGCGTCCTTTCGATCTGTTCCAGTGCATCGAAAACAGTCTGTATCTCCTTCATCTCAAGGCGTCCCAAAAAGGATTGCTACTGTCACACAAGATTTCCAAAACGGCACCAAAATGCATTGAAGGGGATATTACCAGGTTAAGACAAGTGCTCATTAACCTCGTAGGAAACAGTACGTATATTCAAATGGCTCAATCTTCGCTGAGCTCATCGACTACTGCTCGATCAGGTGTCAAGTTTACCGCAGAGGGCGAGGTCGTCGTTACCGTTCAGGCGGTGGAGCATCCAGCGCAAAAGGGGGTGTTTGAATTGTCTTTTGAAGTGCAGGACACCGGTATCGGAATACCAGAGGTAATAGGAGCGTCGAAACATCCGATAGCAAATCAACGCAGTTGACACTCCGTCGTCAGGAATCTGTCGGACGCCTTTTCCAAAGCTTCTCGCAGGTAGTTTTCCCGTTGTGTGAGAACAACGTCTGCTGGAAACTCATCATCCCGACCGTTCTTTGAAGGTCGACTCAAGCACTACTCGGAAATATGGTGGGACAGGACTGGGATTGGCCATCTGCAAGGTGAGTTCGTCCAAGTACTTGTTCTGTCACGCGATTTCTGATTAGAAATTTTCTCGTCTTCGCAGCAAGTGAGTGACGAGCAAGTTGGCGAGCGTTCTCGAGGACCTGCAGCTCACATTTATTGCGGTACAGTTGGTGGAGATGATGGGCGGACGAATATGGGTCACCAGCGAACCAGGAAGAGGAAGCAAATTTTGTTTTACGATAAACGCACCCGCGGCAAGCGCCGTCACCCTTCGCCGACCTGAGACTGAGGCAGTGTTGAATGACCTCGGGCAACGATTTCCGATGAAGATTCTGTTGGCCGAAGATAACGCTGTCAACATCAAGCTGGCTGTCCGCATGCTCGTAAGTACCTGACCTGATCATTGGTCAACTACGCAGGCTCACTGTCCTTGATAGTCTCGGTTGGGTTATGAAGCGGTGGTGGTGCTTAACGGCGCTGAGGCAGTCCGAGAAGCAAAAGCGAATCCGTATGACCTGATACTGATGGACATGCAAATGGTACGACTTTGTACCTTACTACGACAGTATAGCCCCCGGTCTGCTAAATACAGCCTTGTTTACCAGCCAATCATGGGCGGTATCGAAGCTACGACGTGCATACGATCCGATAAGACGATATTCATGCAACCTGTCATAATCGCCTTGACCGCCAATGCTATGGAGACGGACAGGCAGAAATGCCTGGACGCTGGGATGGACCATCATCTGTCGAAACCTATCAAAATGGATGTCCTTGCCGACGCGTTGGAGCTATGGTGGGTTGGAAACGCACCGTATCTTGATTGTGACCGCTAAGTTCCTGACTGGCGAAACTTAAAATTTCAGGGGTGCCAAGATTGCGACGCATCGGATGGCTCAAAGAAGCACGCAACGGTTGTCCGGCGACTCGATAAGACGCATCGGATCCACGAAAGACGGCGTTGCGTTACCCCGGTCTAGCTTCGGTGCCTTTGTCGAAGGCTGACCCGCCGTCATCTGCTCACACCATCGCCGGCGCCAGCATTGTCGAATGCAAGTAAAGCATCCTCTGGAGGACTATTCTATTCGATCACCCCCCCTCCCC
>JADGJA010000352.1:0-21862 GCA_027596035.1 Thoreauomyces humboldtii
GGTTGAATACCTCCGGGGTAGTTAGCGCTACTCTACACTTACTTTGGCCGTCACTTACTTTGGTGACTCAAATGTACAGTCGCCTCATCGTGGGACTCGTATTTTGCGTTTGACAAACGTCGCAGTACCGTGTACGTTGCTTGCCGAACGCTGTTTCCATGTACCGTAGGCTTACTCATACAGACGCGGTGCTCACAGCACGGTCCCTGGGGAAAGAGGAAAGCAGGGTTCACGAAAACGGTCGAAAATTGTGGAGAAAACAAAGTGGAAAGTCTGGTGGAAAGTGTCGCAAGCCAGCGCCAATCCACGGCGGACTGCGCAACAGCTGCGCAACCCCACATCAAGCTTTTTGGCTCACGGAGGTTTCCGTGATGGGAAAGTTCCACAAAGAATGTCCAACCGAAGTGGCACTTCTTTTTTCGTAGGGTCAACTTGCATTCACATGTCTCGCCTCGCGAACCTTCCCCCTGTAGTCTCAAGGTTCCTTGGATATAGGACAGGACCAGTAGTAGCGCCCCCTACCTTTGTCGTCTGGATCAGCGCATTTGTTGGCGCCTTCTCTTCGATTGCCGTTCTGCAAGCAGTTTTCGAGCGGAATGGTTATTTTGAGGAAAAGAACGTGCCGGTTATTGTTGCGAGTTTCGTGAGTGAATCCCCGTCGTGTGTAATGGAACCCTCGAATGGACTTCTTAAATCGGTTCTTTGTTGAAGGGTGCCAGCGCTGTTTTGATATTCGGTGCGTTGGAAGCGCCCTTGGCGCAACCAAGAGCAGTCTTCTTTGGCCATACGCTGGCAGCCCTGATCGGAGTAGCAATTGCTAAGCTGTTCATGATCGGGAGCCCCACTACGTTTGTAGAACTTAGGTGGCTTGCCGGGTCGCTGGCATGCGCTACTTCCCTGGTGGTGATGATTGCCACGGCTACAGTTCATCCACCGGCAGGAGCCACTGCCCTTCTGGCACCCGTGTCGGCCCAGATTTCTGTAATGGGATGGTATTACGGTGGGTCAGAGCAACTTCTATAAGTCTCGTGTGTCGCACTCAATCTCGATGCCAAAACAGTTCCCGTCGTGATGCTCTCCGCTGTACTCATGCTCGTAATCGGCCTGTTCACGAACAACATCTGCCGGCGTTATCCGGTGTTCTGGATCAGCCCCCCAGGACCCGTGCTCTCAAAGGCAGTTGGCGAGCCAAACGAGACCTCAGGGCAACGATACTCGGCCGCCAGGATCGATGTCGACGTCGCGGACGACGAGCGTGTGACAGGGATTGCAATGGGCAGCGCGGGCAACTCCGTGGTAATCGAGAAGGGCGGGGTGATCATTCCGGAGTGGCTGGCGATCGACGAGGAAGATCGTTTGGCTCTGGATCGAGTGCAACGTACACTGGTGCACCGGATGGCAGAGCGCGCGAGAGCATGACGGCTCATTGCGCCGGGAAGCTAGGACCATTATATGCATATAAAACTAATCAACTTATTGATGAGAACCACGTTATCCCTTCCGCACTGAAGCGCGAAAGGAGCTCCGATGAAGCATTTGCGGAAAAGAGAAGGGAATCGCCAGGTCCCATTCTCAAAGAGTGCGATTCTTGCACGCTTCATCCACTGTGATCACAAGCAGGATTGCGTGGGGACAACCCTGCCTGTCCGAAGTCTTCGGATAGAAGCAAGAGGTGAGGCAGTGTCAGAACCTTCGCAAACTCTTGAACGGTCTCATTTGGACGTGTGCCTGAAGGTTCGTGACGGAGAACTCCAGGCGAATCACTTTGCTTCGCCATGGATTTCCAGGCGTTCCACGCTCGCTTTGAGCAAGCATGCGTGGAGGTCCAGGTACTTGAGTCCTCCTGAAAAATGCCCTTTCTCGAAATGTCCTCGAACGCCACCGCTCATGCTTCTCCAACGGCAGGCGCCCAAGACCCGAGTTGCGGGCGAAAGGACGATCACTAGCCTCCTATCGTTGCCAAATACATTACCTTTATGCAAGTATATTATAGGTGGAGGACCAAGCTGAAAGCATTCTACCCGAAGAACTCCGCTGGAAACTCAATATGTCGCCCGCTTCAATTAGAGCACACTAGCAACGACGGGACAACTTACCAGGCCGTCAGTCTGCTAATGACAAGTGCCACGCGGGAATACGCGTTGCATCCCCGGGCTGAAATGCATGCTTTGCTCGACTGGTTGCTGGATTTGGCTGTGGCTCGCTTTGAGACGCAGGAGCCGTTCGCTCGCAACCGCATGCTGCAGGCCGTTGCCGTCATCTTTAAGAGAGGATATCTAGAAGAAGGCGTCAAGGAGAAGGAGGCTTTTTTTGGGCGCTTGACCAGTCTGATCGGCGGGCAGCGCGGAGAACGGCTGGTGGCTCTGTCGACGTTTGCCGCTCTCATCGGCGAGCTTTCGTCCGATCGAGCCACTGCGATGGGGCTGGCCTATGACCATCATCTGAAAAGCCGAATGCTGTTTGAGGAACAAGAGCTGCGGTCGGTCTTCCAAGTCGTCGTTCAGCTGCTACAGCACCTCCTGCGAGACGGCTTGAAGCGGGAGGAACGGGCTGACATCGAGCTACTTGCTACCTGCTTGGCCATCGCCGATGACATCTTGAGCTGGGATTTCGTCAACTCTGGTGACAATGCTCTCCAGGGATCGTTTAAAACAGAACGTCACGGGCAGAACAAGCAGTCTGGCAGATTCCCTGCCTCGTGGCGAGACCTCATAATCCGTCCGGACGTGATCGATTTGTTCTTTGAGGTTTGTTTTCTCGGGATATCGGTCAGGCAGGTCTTCTTTTACTTATGAGTCCGCAGCTGCATTATGCACTTCAAATAGAGCGCGGCCTAGCTAATCGAACACGGGAATGCCTTAGCAGCCTAGCAGGAGTGCATGGGCCCATTCTCGAGTCGATTGACGGCAACGGACGCGTTACAGAAGATGACGCCTCACAACGTGCATACATCGCACATATTCTTCGGAACTTCCTCAAGTTCATTGTCCAGTAAGCACTCCCGCGCTACCTCTTGCTTGCAGCAGATCGTACACTTCAAACTTAAAGTTCTCAGCTTCGTTGCCACCACCCCCTTTGATTCGCAGACTGACTTCGAACCGGAGCTCGTCGGAATCACGTCTATGTCGACAAAAATCATATCCACCTATCGACTTCGCGTGATCGCAGCAGTCCCCGAATTCACGCACTTTCTGAATGAGCTCGCAAAGCTGACCATCACATGCTACAAAAGCAATGCTGACGCGGGAGAAGACTGGGTAGTCTGGACGCAAGAGGAAGGAGATCAGCTCCTTGATATATGGGCACGACTGAGTACGCTCCGGTCGGATTGTCGGTGTCACCCGAATTGTCGGTGGTTGCTAACGAAATTCGCTCTTCCAAATAGTCGAACAAATGGAGGAGTACTCGGAAGAGCAGGCGGCTCTCGTTACCACGGGCCAGCAAACTCAACACTTCGACTTCGAAGGGCTCTCGAAGTTTCTGGCGATGGCAGCCTTTCACATATTCGAGACTTACGTCGACACAAGGCTTGAAGCTGCCCAGCAGGAGGTCGACGACGTCACGGATAACGATTCTATCAAGGACGATGTAAGCGCTTTGAATCAAATTGCTTCTTGCGGGGGAGTTCTGATTCATCAATTTTCAAGTTTGTATATGAAGATCAGCTCATTGCTGTCGGTATCATTGCACGTTTGGATACGGCTCGATGCATCGCAAAACTTCAAAACCTCATCGCCGACCGCTTGAGTCGCATACAGAAGCTCTTCAACGAAGGCGGCCCGGAGGGTAAGTCAAAGTGCTGCAATGTTTGCTCATTCGTGTCTGATAGTTTTGCAAATAGCTAGCGAACTCAGCGGCATCTATGAGGAGCTCCACTGGCTGGCATTGTTCTCGGGTCATATACTTGCCACTCCTGGGCGAGGGGAGACGCCACAAGTTCCTCGTGCTGTTCTAGCGCTGTCGGTAATGCCTTCAGGGGATGGAACTTTCCGACATCTCTGTTGCTCATAAAAGCTTCAGAACCAGTCTACAGAAAATGCCGACCCGGTTGTGCTACTCGCATCGTCTTTATTCAGAGCTCTTGACATGGTTTCTGTCGATCCTGAAAGCCCGCAGGTGTGTCTGCACCTACATGAACACTCTCAAACATCCGTCGCTCATCGTTAGATTGTCTCTTAGTTCGCACTCTGCAGTCCATCGGTTGCCGAAACGCTTCTATGGTTCATAGAGCGGTGGAGCGAAACGTATCTGTTCTTAACTCCAGGACAGTGCAGTACTCCCTCGTTGCAGCACTCTTTCGGCGCCAGTGCTGGGGGACCGGCCATTCTGGACTTTGTACTCTCGATGATCCAGAAGAACTTCGTGATATGGCATGGACAAGAGGATCTACTCATGCAGGTTAGATCCCAAATATCTGTCCAAGAGCTCAAGACGATTTAACGCCCCGCTGCAGATCGTTAGTCTCTTGAGCACGTTTTCGAAATCGCTGCCCGTTAGAGATGCGCTCTTGTCATCAGGTACATGCGTGCATACTTAGCTGACGCTTCTGTTTGTTCTCGGAAACACTAACTTCCGCACGCCGGCAGAAAAGTTCCAAAGCCTAATTGGCTTCTTCCTCGAGAATCTTGGCCGATTGCCAGCATCCGTTCATAGGTCAGTCTCTACTGCTTGCTCGTCAAAGAGAAGATCCGTGCTGATTCCCGGTTCCCTTCAGCCCCTTGATCGAGAACATTGCTGTGATCGCAACTCATTCCTCGGCAGCGGATGTACGATCCCACTACTTCAACAACCTCACCGGAGCGATCGAGAAGCGATTACTCTCAGTGATCCACAACCCACAATTCCACCAAAATTATCAACGAGCGGAAATTATCGATCATATCATCAGTACGATGGAAGTTTACAGCGGACTCGTCCTTGCGGCAGACGAGGGCAATACTAGGGAGATTTTTGCGGCGGTTTCCAAGTATTTCGATACCTTTGTCCGATTGCTGGATCTTTATCGAAATCACACCGAGGTGGAGAAATACGTTCTGCAAATTTTCGCTAACCTCATCCGGTGCCAAGTAAGTCTCCAATAAAAAGACCTTCCGACCTGATGTTCGAAAGATTCTGATTGCCTTTTTCATCGTAGTCCTTTGAGGAACTGACAGATGCCGACTGCCAAGGGCTATATGAAGCTGTACTTGCTCTATTGAAGACTTATTCGAAAAACTCCGTAGGTCGGAAACGCATTGCTCGTGCAGGCGATGAGGACGAGTTGTTCGAGGATCTTTCCTGCATCCTCGAGATTCTTGCGCAGCTCATGGCTTCGCAATACGAGGGCATGGGTATGTCACTAGCCGAAACCTGTATCTCTGCGGCATTTCTAAGACTGAATTTCCCTGTAGCGTGGAATGAGATCTTGGAGAAGCGCAAGAATTCGGGGACTACTGATGTGGCGGATATCGTGTTCTTTGGCATCAACACGGTGATTCCTCTAATTACCGACGACATGCTCAAGGTGAGCAACGTGTGACTCGATTGCTGAGCGCCACTACCAGCGATCTCACCCCCCGTACAGTTTCCAGAATTAAGTCGCGATTACATATCTCTAGTGGGAAACCTGGTCCGATACTTCCCAGATAAACTGTTCTCTTTACCACCACCATTACTTGCGAGCCTCGTCCGAGCTCTCGAATTTGGCCAGCACGCCGCCATGGCAGAGATTGCTCGCGGAGCGCTCGAGACAGTTACTACACTCGCTCTGTATGCATGGGATAGCACTGCCCGTACCGCAGGTCAGTCGACTCTGTGGACGTCAAAAGCCAATCTTTGGATGTTCTCTAAACCTTTCCGTGCAGATGAGTCGATTGAATTCCTGAGCCCGCACCTGGACCACCTGATGCAGAAATGCTTCGCCATGTTCCTCTTCGACGAATTCGACTCCGGTCTGCTGGAAGCCGGCGGAGAAGCCATTTTTGCATTGGTGCTCGCCAGAACGGTATCCAAACCTCTCCTTTCTATCATTGTGCAAAATGCGCGACTGACATCCAGATCTTTCAAGCAATCCTACGGTGCCATGACGCACCACCTCGTCAATCAACAGGCTCAGCCCGCCCTCGCTCAGCGCCTGGGATCAGCGCTGTCAGCGCTGCACAATGTCATCATGGAGACGGTTCGGGACCCCGACAACGCCGACCGCCTGCGCGCTGGGCGCGTAGAAGGCATCGTCAGTGGCCCGTGGATCGTACCTTATCGCAAGCAGCTGGAGGCTGTCCTAATGGATGTTCGGGGATTTTTGCGCGTGAAGTAATTACAAGTCATTCCTGTAGTTCGGAAATTTCCATCGCGTACACACTTTCTTGCATACCTCACTTTTCCCCTTGCATCATCATGTAGTTGTAATGTAGAGCATCCAATTCATAAGTAACCCTGGAATCTCATATCTACCGAGCATGCGTGTAATAAAAGCCGCCCAATAGCTTCGCGCACACGCAAGAATGCATCCATGCTTCGGGAAAACTACATGTGACGTATATTGACGATATATCTGCAAGTAACTAGATGATTGCCCATGCGGAAACAGGGTATACGCGATAACTTTTCCGCCGTAGGGTACCCAATAATAGAGCTAGATAGCATGTGCCCACAACCTACAATCCCGCCCGGCGCTGCGCCTTGCGTGCTAAGTGCGGCGGCGATTTCGGGCGAAGGAGCTCGATGTCTGTATTCGTCCCTGACATGAGCCAACCGAGCGAATTGTCGGGGCACGGACAAAACGCTTTAACGGGAAAACCCACCTGCAGTGGTAGGCACCAAGGACGCGGCATTCCTGATGACTCCGCCGGTCGAGCGATCGATCCCGAGCGGCGAGGCTCCCGAAGCGGTGCCGGCGGGAGGTGATGTGTTCTTGAACCATGAAGCGTACCGAGTCTTATCCCAGTTGCTGGTCGACACGCCGAGCCCGATCGTGACCCATCCCGGCCGGATGTTGTGGTCGTTGCCGAACAGTTCCAGTCGGCGTCGGCCCATGCAAAACCGCTCGATGAGATGGTAGAGCTCATCAGGCTTCCGAGTCGACCGGTCCGGTGGTTCCTCAGCAATAATGACGTCGGTGTCTACGTTGCACTGTAAATCAGATGTTGGCAAAGCTCGGAGGCGAGGCTTCCAGGAAGGGAGTCCGCAAGACTAACGTGAATGAAATGGCCATCGGTAGCTCGGCGCACTGTCCCCTTGATCCCCATCAGACAGTGTTCTTTGGTTTGTTGCAACACTGAAGGCGGTGCGAGAAGCTGGGTACCCTGAAGGACCAGAACAGGAAGACGCGAGCAGAAGCACCGCGTTACCCAGCGGTTTTCTAACGTATGCGCGAAAACATCCGATGATGGAAAAAGGAACGATGTTCGCTCACCTCCCATGTCTTGTTCGTCTTGATCCAACTGATATCTTCACATCGTCGATATCCCCATTTGTACAGCAATTCTCTGCCCCTATCCAGGCCCTCTCTGTTCCCCACCCAGATGAAAACGAACGAAGGGTTCGCGGAGACGTCTTCGATTGCAAGAGCACCGATTTCTTCCCAAGTCCAGTAAGGCAGTTTCATCGTGGAGGGAGGCAACCCAGTGACGTCAGGCGAAGACCAATCCCCATACTCCTCCAGGGGCGGATCAATCAAGATGACATCAAACCGGATTCCACCGAGAATCTCTCCAAGTGTACTGGTCCGAAGATCCACGCTCTTGTACATAGGCGGGATCGCATGGGCTTGCACGACCTCGTGTTTTAAGCGGGCAAGTTCCGCCAGCTTGGGATGTTCCGCATAACGGTTTTCGAAAGAGGCTTCCCGAATGTAGTTTTGCGGCCGTTGAGCGGTGTCAACATGATGTTGGAGATAGTCATTTCGAACCACCGTGGTGGCATCCTTCAGCCGAAACGGGGTGAGGGCGAAAGACTCCGTGAAGACGATTTGGACATGCACAACCATGAACATAGGCTATACCTGTTGCTGTTCGATCCCAAACTCCCTCCATACTGTTCTACTATCCGCATGCAAGTTAAGATGGTCAGCCTGTTCACGACGCCTGGGTGGCCTAGGTTGGTCGACTTTCGTGCTTGGAGGTCTGCAATTGAGTCGCTCTCGCCAAGCGTGGCGGCGTCCCTTCCGTCGAGCTGCCAAGACGTGAGTCAGTTTCCGGCCCTGTTCTCTGTCGGCTGCTCCTGAAGAGGGGAGGACGGACGGCTTGGGGTGGTTGTTATCCATTTATCGGCATATGCTCGTTGCCAGATGATGGGTTGTTGCACGGAAGAAGGCAGACGCGTCCAGTCGAGCCTCTTTTGTGGAGAGAGTACCGTACAAACAGCAGGGGGATTCAAATCAATTGAATTAAAAAATCAAGAAAAAAAAACAAAACGCGTCACAAACACGTCCACGTCAGTTTGCCTAACGCGTTTACATTTCTCGAATACCGGTAGGTCGCTCTTGCAGCCTTGCAGTTCACCCCACCCCACACCTCCACAAACCACGATGATGCAGGGTTCAGAAGTAAACATTGCTCACCTCAAAGTGTCAAGTGAAGCACGCCAGGCTGTATGTTGGTATTGGGACTCGAGACCTCCGACTCTATTGCCAAGATTAAATCGGTTCTTTTGTAAAAGGAAGAAGCGCGGACGCAGCAGCGACAGCGCAATCTCATGGTTCTCATCCTCGGTCACTTGGAAACTTTCGGGTGAGAAGAATCATCGGAAGACGTTAGCCCGCTCGAGGCGGATACTGACCGCATCTGCGTAACAGATACACGGACTCCCTGGAGAAACTTCAGACAGAGTCGAACATTTCGTTGCGGAAAGTCCATCCAGCGGATAACGTCGATTTGATCAACATCTTGCAGGTGAGCTCTAACGTGAGTGGGTTCTCATGGGCAGAAGTGCTCTGCTGAACTGTTGAAAGGAAAGGAGTATGAAAACTATTACGGGATCAAGTTTGGCAAGGCGCCGCGACTTACGAGGAAGGCAACGGCAGGTAAGACCGTACATCCAATTGAACGTGATAGAGGTCACGCACAGACACTAAGCTTGATAACACAGATGAGGCGAGTGGAATGAAAACCAGACGACGGCCAGCCGGCAGTCTGTCCGGCAGTAGCGGTAACCTCTCAGCAACCCGCGTTACGGATGGAAGCGGGGAAGTGCTGGAAAGCGTGGCACTGAACAGGCTGTCCGGGGCTGCACGCTCTCGCGTAGGCAGGAGTACAGAGGATCTTCAGGCGAAGAAGCCTAAACGGCAACCACCCTCCTCGAGCGCCGAGTCAAAGGAACCGAAGGAGGAGGAGGATAAGTTCCCGAGCATCAGAGGGACGAAAGTGACGGAGAAACAGGCATCTGCCGGAGCACCTGCATCCACGCCAATTCCACCTTCCTCTGCCGAGGATACGCTTTACGACGCTCGTCTTCTAAAACCAATGCCCGATTATGGTAACCTCGAGTTCCGTGAACTGGCTGCCATCATCTCCCGTGACATCTTCGTCACAAACCCCAATGTTCGATGGGCTGATATTGCTGGGCTCTCTCGATCCAAACGGCTCGTCAAGGAAGCTGTCGTGTATCCCCTGAAGTTTCCGACCTTGTTCAGTGGGATCCTGTCCCCATGGAAGGGGCTCCTGCTTTACGGACCCCCGGGCACCGGAAAGACCATGATCGCAAAAGCCGTCGCCACAGAATGCAACACAACTTTCTTCAACATTTCCGCATCCAGCATCGTCAGCAAATGGAGAGGAGATTCGGAGAAACTCGTCAGAGTGTTGTTCGAGCTGGCTCGATACCACGCTCCGAGCACAATCTTTCTGGACGAACTGGAAAGTATCATGTCCCATCGAACCTCGGACGGCGCCGAACACGAAGGAAGTCGACGCATGAAAACCGAACTTCTGATTCAACTTGACGGGCTGTCAAAGACCACGGACCACGTGTTTTTGCTGGCTGCGAGTAACATGCCATGGGACCTGGACATGGCCATGCTGCGACGATTAGAGAAGCGGATACTCATCGACGTGCCGGACGAACCGGCCAGGAAGGCCATGTTTGTGTCGCACCTGCCGTTTTCTACCAACGCGGAAGATGGGAGGAGCACCGACGGGTCGGTTCTGCCGGTTGCAAAGCTTCATTACGACAAGCTTGCTAGCTTGACAGAAGGATATTCAGGGTCGGACATCAAGCTCGTTTGCAAGGAGGCGGCCATGAGGCCCGTGAGAAAGTTCTTTGACCTGCTCGATGAAGACGCCGACCTCAGCGTTGATTCGCCAATCACCAACGACGGTGAGTCTGCGTGCAAGGCTCCTGGCGCGAGTAGCCATCTGACTTTCGTACGCCATAGCGCAACTACAGCGAGACCCAGTAACGCAGGCAGACGTGGAGGCGGCCATTGTAAGCACCAGGCCGTCTTCAAATCTTGCGTTGGGTGACAAGTATCGGGAGTGGCAAAGCGATTTTGGCTCGGCTTGACCAATAGACATGAACAGAGCCGCAATTGCTGATGATATATATTGCTGACGGGCCCAGTGAAGGTCATCCCAATGACAGCCCTCTCTCCATGCTCGCCACGAGCATCTCCACCGCCTTAGCTCCTTGAATTCTTTCCGCCTGCCTGCTGCACGGACTCAGCGGATCCGCTGGTGTGATTACTTCAAACTCCGCATGTTCCTCGGGTCTCGTCCACTCCTCGTGCCTTGGCCGTTTAGAAACTGGTGATATAGATGGATACGGGAAGAGTCGCGCAGTCGTTATAGGTAGTCCCTGTTGCCGGCGAGCGCGTTTGACGGGGGCACGGAGAACACCGACCATTGGACGATAGATCTCCGATCGTGGGGAGGAGGAGCAGGGAGCGGTGGGTGAGGGACTTCCGTGCAACCCCCGATTTCTACGTGGTGAACCCGATGGCGGTGTCGTGCACGGTCGCTTCGTCCCAGTAAGTGAGCGTCCGCCTGTTGACGATTCTCCTACTCCCCTTTCAAGGTTTCCAGGCCAGGAGGGCACAATTCTGTCGGGCTCCGTCCTCGCCCTCGCTAGGAGTCGTCTCCTGGGATCTGGAGTGCCTGGTTCGCCTCCCGTCCAACTCCGTTGAAGTGTTCTACGCGACCTGCGCGACCAGTGTCCACCGGCACTTCCTGGCGCTGGACCGACTCCGCCGGCACCGAACGCCATGGGCGCGAGTCCCAAGAGCTGTGCGGCTCGCTGTCCTGGTGTCTCCGTCACGCTCTTCGGAGGAGGTGATGGGACTACCTGCGTCTGCGTCAATGGCCCGGACGACTGCCTGCGAAAAGGACGTCGCGTTGGAGACGGGAGAAGCGCAGTTTGGTTGGTGAGGTTCATGGCCGACAGAAGTTCGGCCAAGTCGGTCGCGCTTGCGGGCATGGTTTGCTCCTGATCATCGAAAGACATGACTCTTGTATTCGCTGCCGTCAGCAGCGCCTTAATACGTCGTTACCCTGTTCGAGAAAGCTATAAGCACTCCGGACATCGGGAGAGAATCAGATATAGTAAAATGCCAGCAGGCCGCTGGAAAGCTGGCCAGCGGAGTTCGCAGAGAGGGCAGCCCGTGTGCATTGAAAAGATTGGGTTCCTGACTCACCTGTTCGAGAAATATCCCATTATCTTTGCGCGGATGTTTTGAATCTGAGTCAGTGAGGATAGGCTCCTACAACAGTGGCAATGGTCGGAGTACCGGTATGATAGTGGGAGCAGTGCACAAACAACCCCTGCCCCACGCGTTTTTCGGACAGCCATCACCGGGAGCACGTCTGAACTCATCCATCAAATCCCAACCTCAGAGATAGGTTGATTGAGTGGGAAGGCACAAACGATTTCTCCCTGATGCAAGGTTGGAGCAGTAAACGTGAGTTCCAAGTCCTTTGCATTTCAATCGGTAGGCTTGACCCAGCCACGCTTCCCACGATGAGTTCCGAGCCGAAGGGGGGCTGCATGTCTGGGTCAGCCGCGAGCACCCCTCATGCCTAGCCATGCAAGTAAAGGGGTCAAACCAGAATACCACTGGCACCCCTTCGCCTTTACTTGCATGGCTTGCATGGCACTGACATCGCCTTGTCGTTGTCGTTGACGTTGTCGAAAACTATTCCGACGGGTTCGTTAGACAGCAAAACCATCGGTTTAATGAGAGGGAAACAGCGGCAGCTCGTTCTATGCGTGCAAACGCTCCTCCGAGTCGTCGCAACTTCTACAGTATATTGGAATCCAGCAAGCCGGGGGGAGGATTGCAGGTGACGATGTGAGGCCCGCGGTATGGCAAGCGCACCCTTTCCGAGGCAAGTCTGTGCGTTCTCGTCATCTGTTGATTCCGGCGGCCCTGATAAAACCATGTCCAGGGGAGGGGCAACCAAACGCGTCGTACGTGTGTGATAAAAGGACCGTGTTCTGGTGCGCACATGCAAAAAGCCACAGACCCACTGCGCGTGCCGACCTTTTCCCCACCCTTTCTCTGTCCGCATCCCAACGTAGGAATCTCAACCACAGTACTCTCCCTACACGTCAAGAGAACGGAAAGACGATGATGGCACTGCAGGACTCCCTTCCCATCGCCAGGTTCGAGGACTATCTGGCCGAGACAAGCGATGAGGTCGGTTCGCGCGCAGCTCCAACGATGGTCGCCGACGGATTGGGAAAGGCCGGGTGAGTGGTTTGATCCAACTTCTTTCCACTCACAACGCAATACGGAGAGCTTGACGCTGGCTTTGAAAGCAGGTCCAATCCGATGTTGGTCGACTCGGCCTATGCCAGCACCGAGGACCTCATGCATCAACACGAATTCCTCGAGGACTTTGACTTGGAGGAGAAGTTCCCACACGTGGCGTCCATGGCGCCGGCAAGGCTCAACGTCCACCGCGTGGGAGCTGCTCTGGAGGCCATCATGGAGGAGGAGGAGGAGGAGGAGGAAACGGACGGGGATGGAGACGCTTTGATTGCAGCCTTCATGAACGAGCGGAGGCGACGCGTTGACTTTGCAGAGTCGGCTGTCAGCGTGTACGATGACGAAACCCACGACGACAGCGACCTGCTTGATGAGAATGACCACCCGTGGGAAGCTGACCGTTTCGAAGCCGAAGAAGCGTTGAACGTGCGTGGGGTGCACGAACCTGTAGCTTCTTCGGAACCAGACGAGGCCGTCACGTCCGTTGATGAAAGTTCCCCGCGCGGTGTGCAGGAAGCCTTAACTCTTTCGGAGGACCACGAATCCGTCTTGTTATCGGTCGATGGAAGCTCAAGTGATTTGCCGTGGCCCGTACAGAGTCAATCTCGACCTGACTTTCTGACAGACGATCCACCGCCAGCGCTTTTGCCACATGGCAAACGTGGGCCGTCCGGCTGCAGCAAGATCAAGAGCTACCGCCCCCGCGCGTATTCGATGGCGTCTCAGCCTCCCCCGTGTCCGACGGAAGCCGAAGCCGCGGCTCAAATACCGCATCTCGCCGACACAAAGTCCATCATCGAGTTTTGGCAGTATCCCTGTGAAAGCCACACCGTCGAAACCCGAGACGGTTACCTCCTCAACCTCGATCGCATCCCGAACCCTCAGCACGGATTCACGGCCTACACGGCGCCGACTCCTTACAAGCGACCGCCCGTCATCATCTGGCACGGTCTCTGCATCAACAGCGCTGCCTTCGTCTGCTCGCCTGGTGGCACGGACGCCAACCTCGCCCTTTACCTCGCCCAGCAAGGGTTCGACGTCTGGCTTGCCAACAGTAGAGGAAGCTTCCTGTCCCGTAAACATGCACATTGGCCCAGCGCCGACGAGATCATGTTTCACTCTCGCTACTGGAACTATGTCGGCATGGACGAGATGGCAAAGTTCGACGTGCCGGCCGTCGTCGAGTACGTGCGCGAAGTCACCGGCTGGAGCAAGGTCGCGTATCTGGGATACAGCCAGGGAACGGCCCAGATGTTCATGAGCTTGAGTTTGAGCGAGGAGATGAACGAAAAGATCGCCGTCTTTGTCGCCCTGGCTCCGGCCATGAAACCGAGACGTGAGTCTAGCGATGCGCTTGTACTCTTGGTGCCCCATTTAAACCGTTTGTTCTCACGCAGCTCTCCAAAACCAACTACTGAGCAACGCGACTCAGTCTCTATCGCCTTCGGTCCTCTTTGCGCTCGGATGCTGGTCGGCCCTCCCCCAAGCGGAGTGGCTGCGAGCCCGAGTCGTATCGGAAGTGTACGCGAAGATCATCCACACCAGCATCCGCTTGCTCCTGGGGTGGAGGAACGACAAGTTTCCAAGAGCTTGGCATAGCGCTCTCTACACGCATCTGTACGGTGGCGGAAGCGTCAAGAACCTGGTGGTAAGTCCTCTACGAGCACCGTCTGCTCCCGTGCTAGTCAAATGTTCAACGCAAGTTTCTGTTTTTCCTTCTTGATAGCACTGGTTTCAGATCATCACCCAGCAGACATTCACGCCCTACGATCACGACCGGACGCCTCACGTCCTGGCCGGCGACGCGTCGTCGTCGTCCGAAAGCAAGCGCGACACGCACATCTCGACTTATGCGCCGAAACGCATCGGGCCGTGTCCGTACCCCACCCATCACATCACCACTCCGATGGTGAGGTTTCAGCAGGCTTGCTGTCTCTCCTCTCCACACGTACTGATCGTCCCGATACAGATGGTCTTCTGCGGTGAGAATGACAACATCTCGGAAAACAGTCACTATGATTCGGCTTTCGGAAAGAACGCCCATGTGACCATCGTGCCGGTAGGTCAGCGCCATACATGACCTATGATATTGAACAAGGAAGGGAAAAGTTGAACAAGGACGCTAACTTGCTCTGTTCGTTCTATACTTCCAGGAGTATGAGCATATGGACTTCCTGTGGGCGCCTGGGGCGCGGGAGACGGTTTGGGAGAGCGTCGTGGAGTCTATCACGCGCGCGATGGTGGACGTGGATCCGAACGAACCGACGGAACGTTGGTGAGAATGGTGGGCGATACGGGCATGCCTTGGCAGAGCCTTGGCAGACATATCGAAAACCTCGTCTTTTTTTGGGGGGGACGCTCTCCTCCCCAGCATTTTTGGAAACAGTTGAAATTGACTGAATACCCCCCTGTGATGTTCGAGGCTGAATCTGATGCCCGCTGGATTCTTCTAGGAAGCAGTTGAGATTGAATTGGGTACCCCGACGATGGTGAAAACCAAGGTTGGCGGCGATGAACGAATTTCCGGACGCGTGAGCTAGATGACTACGTGAGACCCTCACTCACGCCAGGAGTCGTTATGCCTGTGCGAAGCGTCGCAAGAGCCATGGCGAGCTCCTTTGTTGTCCGAGTGACCGAATGCAGTCCCACCATCAGCGATTTCTCGAGAGGATGGGCCTTGGCAAGGGTCCGAGCCACTGCGCTCATGTTTGTGATCGCCTGAAGCCAAAAGCAATGTCAACTCATTGAAACATATTCAGTCTGGGGCGTCAGTGGCTTAAGCACCTTGACAAATTGGCCAGACTCCTCCGCGACCCTTCTCTGCACCTTGAGGTCCGCCGTATCCTGGGCCAGGACATCCGATATTCGTTTAGTGCTGTCATGGACCAGGACCATAGTCGCTAGAAGCTCCGCGCCCAATGCGTCCGGTACGGCATTCGCTTTTTCACGACTGAGTGACCCTGGTATGTCTTTAAGAAGTTTCAGGACCTCGGTGGCGGCCGTGGCAGCGCTCTGGGCCATTCCCCGAATGGTGGTCCAATCGGCCACGAAGCGTTGCTGCTGTTGCTGCTGCTGGTGAAGGGTCCCGGTGTCGCTGTCGCTCGTGGTGGAACCGGGTGCGTACAAGAATGACACGGAGCTAGGCGCGGGCGACACAGCGGGAAAGAGGTGGCGAGCGGACATGAATCCCTGCAGGGCTGTGGCGATCTCCGAGGTGGCGCAGTGCCATTCGGCGAGGAAGCTTCTCACGTCCCGAAGGTCCATGTCGCGCAGCAGTTCCGTGGTCGCGCTCTGCATGGCACGGACGACTGCCGACGCGGCGGCGATGCCCGAAAGGGCTTGGGAACGAAGCTCTGCCAGAAGGGGAAGGGTCCTTTCAGCGCCATCTGTCAGTCCAGTGGGACTGACGGGAACTGGTTCGAGGAACATTCTTCCCAGACACGCGACGAGAGAAAGAGTGGCCGCGTTCAAACCGTCCAGACTGGAACGGACGGTGAAGAGCACGTCGCCACTGATGGTGTCGAGGCTATCCAGAAGCGCGTTCACTATCCTGTGGGCGTAGGCAAGAGGATATGCTAGGTCTTCCAAAGCGCAAGCGGTTTCCTCAACATCTGGAGCAAGTCCCGTTGCAAGTCGACCGGCTGATGACACCTCCTGCTCACGTCGTTTCCTGATATGGGCTCGTATCCGTACATAGCAGTCGCGTTGTGATCCACGGTCACCAAAGAGCGCCCGTGTTGGCGCCGAATAACGCGATCCAGAACTTGGTTCGGTAGAGACGTTTGACGTTGGCGTGCCATCATGACCGTATGAATCTCCTAATCGCCTTGAAAACATGTACAACAATAAGAAAAAGTAGAAGATAGCAAAGCGGTTTATCAAGACTCACTTGGCAGCGGTAGCGTTATCAAAGGCGTCCTGATGTACGCCTATCGGAGAACGTTAGGAATTCGGCCGTACGTCATATGCGTGCAGGCCCGTCATGAGACGTACTCTCAGCAAGCAGGTACTCCTTGAAAGACTGCACCCAAACTTCATGGTTCTCATGCGTCTCGCTCTGCGTTATTCCCGGTGGTGGCCATGAAAGAGGGTTGTGCTCTACAGGATGCATCGAATGAGCTCGAAACTGGTGTTGTTCCCAAGTCAGCGATGGCATACCCAGTTTGAAGACTTTCAGCTGCGACATTCTCCCGACGTAAGTCGGTATCTGCTGCAGCCGATTCCGGGCGAGACTCAGCACCTGCAAATGGTAGCTGGCCATGAGTTTCAAGCCCTTTCGAAGGAAGTTACGCAGTTGCAGCGTACTTTCAGGTTCATGAGAGCGCCAAGAGTGGGTGGCAGCTTTCGCATCTTGTTTCGACTGAGGTCTAGAGATAAGAATGAATGACGGTCCTTGGCTCGGGAAGCTCACTCCTAGTCGTATACCCAAGATTTCGAGAGATCCCAGTCCGCATATCTGTAAGAGGATGATGAGGGTCATTGCAGTCTTTCAAACAACAGCAAACGCGTTCATTCGTACCGCGGTGGGGAAGTCGCGGATCTGATTGGAGCGCAGGTTGAGGTATCGCAGAGCAGAAAGTCGAACGATCTCTACAGGTAGCGAGGCCAGGAGATTGTTGGAGAGTCCGAGTCTGATTGAGGAAAGCATACTGGTTCAGCGAAGAGCCTGTGATGCCTAACCTCTGGGACGAGCTGCCTCACCGCTCCAAGGAAACAAGGAGACCAATCTCGGGTGGCAGCTGGGAAAGCGCTCTGTCGGACAGGTTCAGACTTGCTGGTGATTTGGTACGTTCCTCCTCCAGGATGCCGCGCACGACCTGGTCGGACTCTGTTTGCGACTTTGGTTCTGGCGTCTTGGAGCGTGACGAAGGCGTCTCTGCGGGAGCGCTGCTGCTGGGCGGCCGCAGAGGGGAGGGGTTGCGGAGTCTTGTGGATTGGAGTGCAGGAGAGTCAAGGGAAGAGGTTCTCACGTGGACCTTGAGCGGAGGAGGATTCTGATCGTGCGTGGTGGTGGTGGTGCTGGCGGTGGTGGTGGGGTCGTGTCGCGCCCCAGGCGCTCCGCCCGGCGGGTACGTATCATAGGTGAATACGTTCATGGAAGAGGTAACAGAAGCCTACTCGATTTCATCTCCGACGAGGTTGCCGTGTCTCGATGCGAAGGTTACAGTAGTCTGTCTGCATGGCGTTGAGACAACATGGGGAGATGCGCGAAAGGGTGATAACGAGGGCCGACCCAGGATGGTGGTTGCGCGGACCCGAACGATCCGACGACGCGGATCGGTGTCACCTTACCGTGAATCAGGTCCCTCGGTACCTGGTAAACTTATCAGACTGGACGCGTGACAAACAAAACGCTTATCTCGAAAGTTCGAAACAGCGCGGTGGGAAGTGGCACATGTCATGTTTGTTTGTGTTGAACGGCGACCGTGCTTCCTTGTTCCACGCTCCTTATCGTGTCCATGTATACAAGAGGGCTGCTCGGAGGAAAAGTCTCACCCCCCTACCTATTACCTATACTGGACTGTATTGTACTCTCTCTCTCTCTCTCTCTCTCTCTCTTCTCTCTCTCTCTCTCTCTCTCGTCACTCCTCTCTGTCTGGCGCCTCAGAACTCCCCATCCAAGTTCTAGCAGCAGGAGACAACCTCCTTCCAAGACAGAGACACATCTCAAACCTGAACTTTCGAAACCCCCTTTTGGACCATCAATCTCATCTGCGCTAGCATTCGCTCAACTCTTGCAGATCTCTTCCGATTGAATGCACGTCGACCTAGGCCGTCTGGCCCTGGTCTCCGTCCTCGTCGCGCAGGCTCAAGCCTATGGGAAGATTGGTATGCACTCCGTGGTCTTCAAGTCCTTTCCCTACCCCTTCGAGCTCGTTCCTGATCTTGTTTCTACCAGGTCACTGGCTCACTGGGCAGATCGCCCAGGAACTTCTGACAGACGATGCAGAGGCTTGGACCCGGGTCCTCTTACCTGAATACGGAGGGAGTCTCGCGCGCGCCGCTCTGTGGGCCGACGGTCAGTCGCATGCAATAGAGCATTCCCCCTTGTCCGACGAACGAACGTCTAATTGGATGTTTCCTGTCGCTTCAGAGGTCAAACCAAGCTGGGCCAAGCCGCACCACTACGTCAATCCTCCAACCGACTGCTCCGTGCTGTCCGACTCGCCGTGCAACTGCATCACCACCTCCATCGCAAACTACACTCGGCAGCTCTCACCCGAAGTCCAACCGCTCGCCCTTCGTCAGGAAGCGCTGAAATTCGTGATCCATTATGTGGGCGATATTCATCAGGTTGCCGCTATCAAACTGCTACTTATTCTGCTCATTTCAACGATACTTACTTTTTTAATTGTGCCTAGCCTCTGCATGTGTCGGGCCGCGCCAAGGGTGGAACAGAGCAGCGCGTCGTGTTCGGAGGACGGCACGTCAGTCTGCATGAAGTCTGGGACTACATGATGTTGGAGGTGAGGCGAGGAACACCCTAGCCCACCTGTCCAATTTTCTCATGCTCTCTTTACAAACAGCATCGTATGAAGGTTCTCGGCAAGTCACGAACCGACTACGCAAAGCACCTTCTCACCACGTACCCACCTCCCGTCACCTGCCCTCTTCCCGCAGGCGCCACCATCGACAGCTTCGTGCCCGCGTGCCCGATGCTCTGGGGCGAGGAGGCCTCTCGACTCAACTGCCAGCTCGTGTGGTCCAACCTGACGCTCGGAGTGGATCTGGCCGGAACTTACTACGACGCGGTCATAGTGGAGGTTGAGCGTGGCGTCTCCAATGCTGGGCATCGTATCGCTGCGCTGCTGAACGCTGCTCTGAAGGCGGTAGACCCGGAGGAGGTTGACATGGTGTTGAAGGTCCAGGATTGAGATGTGAACAGGCGGTGTGCCCGGGATTAAAGGGCCTCGCTAAGAGTGATGGATATTTCCCCGTGTTCCAGTCCTTGTCGAATCGTCTTTTTGAGTTATTCAGTTCATACCTATCAGACAGTGCAATCAGAATACATTTTATTTCTTACGTGTACCCTCTTTCATTCCCTTTGCTCTGTACCGTACACACAGGCGGCAGACGTCTGGTAGGCTGTGGAGCTGCCATGCACTTGCCGCTGTTTTTCGTCCTTTTTTTTTGGACAGAGAGTGGCAGCAATCATTGCTGGGACCAGCTATAAAGGAACTGGGTGCCGTGCACCAACGGTAAGAGTCGCACACTTCAGCCCGAATCATGACAGAAAGCTGTCATCCTTCGCACTGCGACGCTCATGGCTTAACGCAGTCTCCCCGCAGCTAGGCCCTTGTTTGCCGATCTTCTTCCATGGAAACGAACGAGGACGGTTTCCAAGACTTGGCAGAACACCGCACGGCTTGCACGTCCTTCCCTCAATGCTGCCAGTGGACTGCCCTTGCCACAAACGTACAGGATCATGACAACTGGAAGCGGTGCACCCACACCCGTTGTTACGTAGAATGGATCTTCGCGGCCGGATCCGTTGGGACCGGCAAAGATGGAACTCTTTTCGAAAGCCCTCATTTGTGCAAATTTACGCTGAAAAAACATATTCCTGTAACCTGCTCATTAGCAAACGACTGGTAGTGACGAGGAAGGCCGCAAGGCCGAAGTGCAATGATTTATTCCCTGAAGCCGAGACTCACTTTCCCCTGATGGGCAAGACTGATGGTGGTGATTGCCATCAATCTGCACGTCAGAGGTCGGAGGTCCCAGCCAGAGTGCGGACGCTTTTGTACAAGGAGGCCGTTCATCTATCTAGTACGATTTCGTTGCGGCGTTCCACCCAAGCACGTGGCGATGGGAATCTCTACTGGTCGGCGCGGACGATCTGGGCGGCGATACGGTCCAAATCCTTCTGTCCGTCCTGGGAGATGCGACGTCCACTGCAAGAAGGCAAAGAGGGGGGGCACGCGTGAGTCAGAGTTTTTCATCGAACCGACCTCCTCTCCTTCCATGACAAGAACGTACCCGTTGGGGTCGTGCTCGAGGACCTTGATCTTCTCGAGGGCCTGCATGACCTTGCGGGCAACGGATCCCGAGGCGATGGCGTGGTGGTGGGGACGGTTCCCACGGTTGACACGGCCACCGTAATTCTTCTTCAGGGCACCGACTCCGACGCCGTTGCGGAGGTAGATGTGACGAGCGACGGACGCTGCGTGGAGGACATCACGGGGGTTAGATGAAGGTCATTGGCAAGAGATAGAGAAGGACGTTGCGAAAGGCAGCTGCCTACCAGCACGGATGTAGAACCAGTCCTGGTCGTAGGGGGCCAGTTCCTTGTAGGTGGCCGTCTTGACGAGGTCGACCCACTTTGGCACCTCGAGCTTGCCGGTACGCTTGAGGTAGGCTGCGTAAGACTTGACGAAGTCGTGAGCGCTGACGTCCTTGACGGTGATTCCTCCGGTCATTGTTGCGATGTCGATCGGCTGCTGCTGAGAATGCGAGAAGAGAGGGAGAGGGAGAGAACAGGGAGGACGGAACCATCGTTTCTTTTTGCTTCGACCCAGGCGTTCGACAGCTGGAGGAATGGGGCAGGCAAGCCACACCAAACCAAGAGAAGCCATCGTAAAGGGTGGTCGGGTAAAGCTAGCATTCCCCAGTCCGAGCAAAGATCATACCGGTACCTGCTCCTCCCGTCCAACCTTGAGAACAATAGTAGAGTCGCAGTCATGGTAGGCTATATGTATGCACTAGATTGTTCGCCGTTCGTGACTGTCTTGCAGCTCCAGCGCCTTGGTGATCTTTCAACTAAACACTGTTTCTGCCCATCTAGTCCGTCTCACGTAATTCCAAGATTATGGCGTTGCTCAACTATCGTCTACGGATCACCATCCTGGACGGTCGGACGCTCATCGGACAGATGCTGGCCTTCGACAAGCACATGAACATGGTCCTCGCAGACTGCGAGGAGTTCCGGACGGTCAGGCAGAAGAAGACGGAAAAGGGCGAGGCTCCTCAGCCGGAACGGGAGGAGAAGAGAACGCTCGGTCTCGTCATCCTGCGAGGAGAGACCATCGTGACGCTGAGCGTCGAGGCCCCTCCCCCTTCGGACGACGTCCGGCAGAAGGCCCACGCGAACGCCGGACCCGGATCTGCGAGACCGGCCGGTCGAGGACTTCCCATGGCTCCCGCTGGAATGGCTCCCATGGGACTCGGCGGACCGGTCAGGGG